>QANU01080279.1:309686-373573 GCA_003254905.1 Nissolia schottii | reverse complement strand
CCACAGTGGCATCCCATTTGGCGCGCCGCGTCAGCGCCACGTCAGCCCAGTCAACCCTCACCCCACCCTAGGGACTAAAACCTAATTTTACAATTTTGCAGGGACTAAAACTTTTATGCAGGGACTAAAATCAAACTTTCAAATTTTATAGGGACCAAAAACATAATTAACCCGCTGAAGAAATATGAATGGTTTAAAATTCATTTTAACGTAGACAACATAAGTTATAATACATAATTCATTTAGATACCATAACAAATCTTTTTTGGATTATTTGTTCGTCTTAGCATAAGTTTTTTGGGGCATTAACATTAATATGATTATGAATAAACCCAATACTCAAAACATGGATGCAAAATGGAATTTACAAACATGTGAGGCAAAAATATTGAAATCATTATGGAGGTAGCGATTTTAGCACAATTTTTAAAATAAAAATAAAAATTTAGGGTGTGGCGATTTCAGCATCGTCACTCATACGTTTATAAAAAATTTACTATAAATATATACACGTTTATATTGAAAGCATATATATGTAAAAATTCCTAAGTTTTTAACCCTGAAATTCATTTGGATATCATACAAGTGATATAGTGCATGTTTGGTGTTTGAAAGAGACACATTTAAAATTAATTTTAAGCCTTAACCTAAGTAAAAAAATTCACTTTTAAAATTTTAAAATTAATTCTGAACTATCATAACAGAAATCAAAACATGCTAATAATAAGTAGACCATAAGAATGAGAATAAATTAGTTGGATATTAGCGATACATGCACCGTGATCTGTAGTGAGATCTTTGTGTCTGCTAATGTTGTCTTAAATATAAAATACAGCCATATAGTAGTTGTACGTCCCAAATCCTTAAACAAATCCTCGTCTGTCCCAACGACAACAAACACTGACCCACCAGTTGGTGCCACCTGTCCTTATTAGTCATAATTTGACCATGACACTACTAAAACTGTATATTTCTCACATTAATTACAAAATCCTAAAATAACATGATAATATCATGCCCTTTGCTACAAGTCGGCACAATCCTATTGGTGCGCACGGCAGCAAATTTCCATTAATCTGTTGTCTTTCTCTTCTTATTTTACTAACCATTCATTTTTATGTAATTAGGTATATTAATTATTAGTTTTTGTTGTTTACTTCATTGTTTTCATGGCATGACATATTGCTTCCTGAAAAAATTTATGCCGACACAATTATATACACAATTACAATAATTCACACACAAATAAATATATGTTGAAAATTTATTGAAACACCTTTTACTGTAAAATATGAGAAGTTAAAATATATATTTATAAAAGAATCTCTGTCATTTCTTACACCGAAAAAAATAATAATAAAGTGAATGACCACATGGGTACGTGGCCCTAGTGACTAATGTAACGCTAAGACTGTGATGTATGACCACTAATAATGTTTTTGGCTGATGTAACTGACATCTCAGTGAAGTTAGTAGGTATCTCTAATCGTTGTCAAGTTATAAACTTTATCGTATGAGGTGATATTTACTTTAAACTGCGTACCTGGAGAAAAGCATAATAAAAGATCCATAAAGACAAACACAGAAAAGAAAGTAAAGTCGCATAACCAACCAACCAACTACGTGAATCTCCACAATCTGAGGTGACCATACGGAAAAGAAATAAAGGCTAATTAGTTTATTCTTTATTTCTTTAAATTGACATATTTTTACTATTAATAATAAAAATAGGTGGTTGCTTAAATATTTTATGTTACTTAATTCATTATTTTTGATAATTTTTATAATTAAATTAATTAAATTTTGTTATCATTTATCATAATAAACTTTTCATTAGTCAAATCATTGAAATAAATAAATTATAAGATGTTTAGAGATTTATGAACGACTTGAGCTTACAATGCACCTCTCTATAAATATTATATTAAAAAAATTTATTTATCACATTATATAATATAATCCATTAATATGTCATATTAGATCATAAAATGATAATAAAATATGATGAATTTAATTGTAAAAATTATTTAAAATAAATAAATTAAGTTATATGGAGTATTTATTTCATAAGGTATTTGAGAAACCACAGTAAAAATATCATATTATTTTGTTTTGATTCTTTTAGTTTCAAATTTATATTCAGAATGAAAATGACCTTTCCTTTTAAAACATTAATATTTTTTGCTAATTCTATGATGATAATGTTTGATGGCTTGTTTCGTACATGCCCATTAAAATCGCATTTATTTCTCTAACTCTATCGGAACGAGGCTGGACCCTTGGTTGAAAATTTTCATAACACCTATACATAAACTATATCCAACTGGTGGATATCTATATGAGCTAGAAGTAGACAACATGTAATTGGGAAATAAAAGAATAAATTGCATTATATTCGAGCTCAATTGGTATATCATCAATATAAACATATTTTACATTGTAATATAATGATACACAACAATTAAATTATTTATATTTTCAGTAAGTAGAGTATATTAGCAAATATCAATAATAGCTACCAATGGAGAGTTGATCAAAGTGGTAACTAGCTTAGTATCGCTTAAGCGAAGTTCCGAATTTGAAACTTTGTGTAAGGAGCAATAATAGGAAAAGGTGATGAAGAAACTTTCTATATGATATTTATGGATAAAAGCAAATTGAATTGAGACAGCACCTTGTAGTGATGTACCCCCCATTACCCAACGTCGACTCAGCCGGCAATGCAACATTTGTTTCCGTCGGCAACACTATATAATTAATGATATGATATGTGATCCAAAAAGACGTACGTTCCATATTCTCTCTTTCTCTTTTTTGTGCACAACATTATGCATGCCTGCCTTACAAGTTTGCAGCAATCCATGAACCATTAGTACCCCACTCCAATCTCCCAGCATCTCGATCGCCTCATTTGTTTTACTTACAATATATTTATGGACTTTAGGCCATACACAAGGGCCCAAATAAATAATTGCTCAAAAGCTAGTTTTGACTATTAGGCCAAGGGGGTTCCACCGTCAAGACGTGGACTCTCCCTCCTCTCCCCATCATCAGATCAAACTGAATATTCTAAATTTACAATCAAAAGGGTAGGCTGTATTACGTGAAGATAGATGTTTATACATTGCATGTGTAATGGAGTAAATAATTTAAGCAGCTATAATGTGGTGCACCAATACTACACGAAAGGAGCAAGTATTGGCCGTATGACTATGTATATAACTAATCAATATTAAAATTTACTTACTTGGTACATGATTACTTTAAAAAATCATACAATTTTATATTTTAATTTTGATCATTCATATACTTAAAATTAAATGTTCAAGATTTATGTCTTGTATTCTTATCATTAATCACTCTTCTCATTAGATCATTTAAAAAATAAGGGATTTATCCTAATAGATTTTTTCTTACATTTAAACTAGACTCGTTTTATATTTTCTGACCGTTTCCAACTCTCAATGGATTTAGTGGCACTAACATTGCAACTCATTGCCCAATTTGAGTTAACTTTGTTAATGAAATTTACATACAACATAAACAAAATAATAATAATAATTACCTGTAAATGTACATTTTAAATGCGGTTGAGTCCATAACATAGTGATTTTTTTGTGCTTAGTTAAGTTGAGAGTTCATTTTTTTTTTTTTTAGTCTAGAAGGTATCCACCTTTGATATTAGACCAAATGCTTAAAAAACTTAGTCATAGATCAAGACTTTCTACCTTTCAAATGAAAAGTAAAAAACTAATGTTTTCCATTTGACCATTGTGAAATGAAATGAGACAAATATAATATATAATATATAGTGAAAATAAAAATATTACTTTCTACTTTTTATTTTGAAAGCAGAGGATGTTGATTCTAAATTAATGTCAATGATCACGTGAGTGGGCGCATAAATAGTTGAAGTCAATTAAGCCCAAATTAAGTGTAGAAAGATTTCTCCCTTCGGTTGGACCCAGTAGGCCCAAATGGAGTCTTGGACAAACATGCGCAGCAGAAGTTGAAAAAATAATTTACAGACGAAGAGGAGAAACAAGTGGGACCCGAACAATGACTTAGTAAGCAGTAAGCACTTTCGACCAAAAATATATAAAGGAAAAATGACATATTTTTCTTTTCTTTATGGGCACTTGAAAAAAAGTGACTTTTGTTTCTGGCACCGTACGAACCGATAACAAAGGTGGAGTTCACCAATGGCCGAAAAGGTGAAAGGTATGTATGGTTTTTAGATACTTAATGCTTAAATACTTCATTTTATTACATTTGTTCATTTTAACAAATTTTAGAATTAAATTAGTTTAACAGTTATTACAAATTAATATTTTTTAATAAAATATTTATAGAGATTCGTATGGTAAACTTAAACAAACTACAAATCTCTAAATATCTTATAAGTTAATTTTTTCAATTATTTGATTAATAAAAAAGTTTGTTATGATCATATAAAATATGAGATAATGATAAAAATTAATAAATTTAATTATAAAAATTATTAAAAATAGATAAATTTAATAGGATGATGTATTAATCTTACGGGATCTGAAAAATAAAAAAAACATTTATATATATATATATATATATATATATAATTTCATCCTTGTATAAAAAGTTGAAAGATAAAATAACTTTAAAAATTCACTAAAAAATTCTTCTTATTCAAAATGTGAGCTATTTTAGTTTTTAAATGTGTAAAATTAATTAAGTCCCACTAATTATACCTGTTTAAGGACGAAAATATCTTATTTTATATGTTTAGTAACGAAAGCGTCAATCATTTCATCTATCAAGAGAAAAAGTAGCATTCATTTCGAACATATTAGTCCTGTATGCATTTAATTTTTTAAAGTAAAAATTGGAACCAGAAGAAATGACCACAACCCAACAGGCATATATAGCAGCAGGAGTAAGGAATGGAGAGGGAAAGGGGCACGCACGTGGAGAAATTCTTCCCTCCACGGTGTAGGAAATAATTTCGTATATCACATGCATTATTTATTATTGAAATAGTATTGATAATACTCTAAAGTATTAGAGCCCGTAAAATTATATTTTAATTCAGGGAAAATAGTTTAATATTAAAATGTGAGACATTTTATAAAGATTATTAAAATATGGTATTTTTTTTAAACCGTCACATTTTTGGCAATTTATGTCATTGTTTTTTATTGTTTATTTTTGGTAAATCATCAATTTTTATGGCAATTTATCCGTCACTTTTATTATTTTTTTTGATAAATCGTTACTTTTTTGTTATGATTTATATTGTTATTTTTATTTATTTTTAATAAATTATCACTTTTTGTAGTGATTTACTGCCATTATTTTTTTTTTGTAAATCATCAATTTTTTTGGTAATTTACAATAAAATTTCACATTTTGGTATATTATGAAAATAGAATCATAATCTTATATTTTTTCACTTTTTCTACCACACTTCAATTTTTTAGAGCACAAAATCATTTCTCCATAGTAAGATGTGGATGGAGTATTCAAAAGTTATTTCTCTCAAAAATTTAAGTTGATAAGATAATATAATTTTAATAGTTTTATATTATATTTATTTACATGAGCGTTGGATAATGATGTTGTTATGCAGAGTGCGTTGTATATTGCTAATTTTGTTTATTACTTACTTTTAAATACGTTGCGGACGTAATGTATTTAGAAATGAAATAATGTATTTAGAACTAAAAAAAAATGATACTTAACACTGATGAGAAGGAGTAAAGCAAAAGTGTGAGGATGGGAGTTGAGGTGAGGTTGATGGCGAAGAAGATCAAGTGATGAGCAGCTTTTCAGCGAAGAGCAAGGAAATGGAGAGTAGCACGTGCTGTGTCTGACGGCACCATTGCCGACAGCCGCTGTCCATTGGTCAGAGTTTTACACCGACCACCGCCATCTCATGTGCCCCACCACCACCCACCCACACACCCTTGTTTGACTTTGACCCCCACCTATTATTTCTTCTTCTTCTTCTTCTTCTTTTTTTGTTTTTTTTGGATTTTGATAAGTAAGAATTAACAGCCAAATCATTACGGTTAGCTTGTGTTTGCCTTGGAGTTAGAGGTGCAATCTAAATCATGCATGTCTAATTGCAGTATCTCTCTATCTATATATGGAGTAAGTGCTCTCGAATCATGCGCATGCATTCTCTCTGTTGTATACATATCTGCATGCATGCAATTACACACAAAGGAAAAACTCTTTCTATTTTAATTTTATTTTTCATACTATTACGGCTTGGTTTAACAATGTTGTGAATTTTTTTTAGAATTGTTTAATTATATGACTGTTCAAAAGTTACTCTTAAAAAGTCATAACAATATTATTTGATAAATTAAAGAATAAGAAAGTAAATATTTAGTAAACAATATTATTTGATAAATTATATGAGTAATATTTAGTAAATATATTATAAATGTGTTTATATCTAAAAATTACTAGAATAAATATAAACGTTAAAGAGAATAATAATGACCACTAAAATTTAAGATTATATTAGTTTTTTAACATTTAAAGAATACAAGTTAACTCTGAAAAGTTACTCATGATAGTTCCCAAGAACACTCCTTCACTTTTAAAAGCAGCCAACAAAAACACATCTACTTTTTATTTATTAAATATAAAAAATTGGCTTATGTTTTTTGAAAGTAGAAAATACTCATTTCAAAAACTTTACCAAACCAAGCCTACATAATACTCGAATTCAAAATCTTACTCAATAATAATAAGTACCAAATTATTGTGTTAGTTATATGATACTTTTTCTGTCCAATATTGTATATTATTTTTTACTCTTAAATATTTTATTGACTCAATATATATTAATATAAATTATATTTAGATATATTAAATTAATAATGTATCTAGAGATCAAAAGTGATATATATTATTAGCAAGAGGGAGTAATGATTTAACTAATATAATCAAATTAATTTTTTTTTAAAAAAACTGCATGTGCTTTCGTGAAACACGTTGGCCATAATCCAGGACCTAAAAATATTAATGGTAAGGGACGGTTTAATTTAAAGTATCTTTATTTATTTTTAAAAATAAGTATTTGAGAATATTTTCCTTTCATGTTTATTTCAAAATATAAAAACCTATTCTCAAAAACAAAACATTCTTAATAAAATTATATACATAAGTTTTTATGTATTTTTATTCTCATCTCAAAGGTCAAAAATATTTTATTCTCATGTTATAAGAATGAGATTATTGTGCTTAAAAAACTGATTTAGTTATCTTTAATTTCATTTTAAAAAATAATATAATATAATTTAACTTGTTAAGAGTATTTTGATAATTATTATAAATATTTTTAAAAAACATGCATTACTAACTAAACATGTTTATAATTTATACTTGAAAATAAAAAAAATCTTAAAATTTTTAATTATAAAACAAATAAAATTTTTAGAGTATCTAAATATTATATTTCTAAAAATGTGATTTCTGAGGATATAATTTTTAAAATTTGAAATTAAATTTGAAATTAATGCCCTTTAAAAAAAAGTCTGGTTACCCCTAAATTAAATGGACAAGTAGAAAAATAAAAAAAACCATTTTAGCTACTATACAAATTAACAAGATCAACCCACTCAACATAAAAATATAAAAATAATAATAAAAATTAACAAGGTGTTATCACAAAATCTATATGCTTTAGCATTTAAAATCTTATAGGCGATGGAAAGTTGATCATATATATTTCACTCTACTTGTAGGTGGACTGTGACTTCTCTTTAGAAATCAGCCATATCTTTGTCAGTCTTATCCCTAACTTGTTTGGATGTTCGTTGTGACTGTTATTTATTTATTTATTTATTTATTATTATTATTATTATTATTTACACTGCTTTGTATTTATTTTTAATTACTCAAGAGTTATTGTACGTTGTCAATGTCTAATCTTATTTAAAGTTCCAAGATAATGAAAATAGATATTTCTCTTTTAAGAGAGGTATAACTTCAATTGGATATCTTTTTACATGTTATCAAATATAATATTTCATTATTAATTTATTTGTAATTCATGTCATGGATCAAGTTCACCTCATAATGATAAGAGATCATATTTGAAAATACATGATAAAAAATTTAATTAAGCAAAACCTATTGTATGACCAAATGATTTTTGTTTCTTCTTTGCCAATCCTTTTGTTTAATTTGCACATTGACTTTATTTTTTTGGGTGGGGTACTATATATGCTTACTATAGAAAGACGTCACTGATTGTTGCATGGAAACCAAGAACAATGGGCAAATTCTGCGGTGACTGCTTGTAGAGTTGAAAAAATATTTTAGCTAGTGTATTGCGACGACATTATTCAGTCAACAAAATCAACAATTTTAACGATTCCTTAGTTTATTTGTATGCCAGTGACAATTTTGTTTTATATCAATGTCCATAAATACGAATGTGCCAGTACAGTTATAGTAACTAATTTGGTTTTAATATTTTTATTTTAATATTAATTTAATTAAAAAAAATTAACATCAATTCAATCATGACCACATTTCATGATTTAATATTAATTACTTTAGTAAAACTGTTTAATTTTAACATTGAGTTTATTTATTTGTTGAATGTGAGGCTTTCAACACTATTTTATGCTAAGGGCGTGAACATAAAAATCTATACAAACCAGCCGTAGATACCTAAAATAGTAAGAGGATCCTTCAAATGATTTTACATCAACATATATAATGATGGGATAAAATGAGTATTTTTGAAAAGAGCGACAGGTGGGGAAAAGGGAAACCGAATCAAACGGTGAATAACGAATGACATGGCTTAATCAGAAAAAAAAAAAAAGAGAGAGGAAAAAACAACATAAAAGTTATTATTCTTTTTTTCTTGGACGGATACATCAAAAACATATTGCGAAAGATACATAAAGTGAAAAAATAAAATATGAGCCATAGATTTTGAGCCACACTGTTTTTTTCCTACTTTCCTTAACTTTGGGTCTCATCAACGCAGAGTAAAACCACTTTACTCTATGGCCCCCATGCCCCAATTTCATAAGGGACAAAACTAAATGAAGTTTTTATTTTAGGTTTGGTTTGGTAAAGGAGGGGATTTTTAAAAGTTATTAAGCTCTCTAAACTCTTAAAAAATTACTCTTAAAAAATCATAATGATATTTTTTGATAAAATATAATAATAGTGACTCTCACAAAATAGTGTTTAGTAAATATATTATAAAATTGCTCATAAAGTATAAAAAAATTAAAATATACATAAATAATAAAAGGATTGACAAGAAAGAATGAAGATTTTAATGAATATACGGATAAAGTTAAATTTTTATTTAAATTTAAGGTTATTTAATCTTTTTATATTTTAAATAGCACAAGCTAATTCTAAAAAATTACTTTTAAAAATTTACAAAAACACATTTGATTCTCATAAGTTAAGAACAAAAGTTGTATAACTTTTTTCTTACCAAAATGTGACATATATTTTTTTAAGATAAAAAACACTATCTCAAAAAAATTTTACAAAACGAAGTATTAACGACTTGCCAAATTAAGAAGAAATGTAATATTCTTAACATGGGAAGAAGTGTAAGCCATAATAAATCTTAGATATTTTCAAAATATAAGAAAGATTTTACTTTATATTATTTATAAAGAAAGTGACAACTGTAACAAAAAAATAAAATGAAGAAAGCGACAATGAGCTTGAGGTGCACTTTCTCTCTATCTCAAGGGACTAAGAGATTGATAAATTTTGTAAAGATACAAATTATACATTAATTTTTTTTCAATGAAATTATACAAATTGTTTTCTATTTTCAGCATTTTATACAATTTTTTTCTCTCACATATATCATGAAATCCACACTCACACCACATGTTTTCTCACTCCTCACTAAGTTTGGGTAGATTTCAATCAAAAAAGATAAAAATACTGTAATAGTATTTAATATTTTCTCCATTTCATAATAAACATTCAATTTCATTTTTATAATTCATTTTTATTTAATTTATCCAAATATAACTTATATTTTGATATATTGAATATTGAATTAAAGATGATTTTTTTTATAGAAAAAAAAATAACACTTAGTACTAAAGAGGGAATAATAAATATACAATACAAACTTTTTTATCTTGACGTGGAGCATTTAATAATTTCTGAAAAGATTGTTTATACTTTTGATAAGTATAACTTTTAGTGTCTATTAATTTTATTAAAATTATTTTTTTAAGTTCATATTATATTATTTATGATATAATATTTTTGCTTTTGGTTTGGTTAATTAAAGTTTATTGAAAGGGTGCTCTTGATTTCAAAAAACACAAGTAATTTTTTTGTGTTTGGTAAACTAAAAACAAAGTTAATTTTACTGTTAACTTTTAAAAGTTAAAAGGTGTTATTGGAAGCTTTCACTAGTAAATTTTTAGAATTGATTTATATTTTTTAAGCATTAAAAATATTAATATAACATTAAATTTTAATAATTATTATTATTCTCTTTAATACTTATATTTATTATAATAATTTTAGATATATACCAAATATTATCCTTATAATTTTTTATAACTACCACTTTATTTTTTGTAATTTGTAGGTCCCCTAGTATACCTAATTATCATTCCCACTATCCCCCGAGAAGTACCTTTCCTTATTAATGCATATCTTAATCTGAAATTATGCACGTTCAAATTGTTTATTCCAGTGACTGTATATAAATATATGCGTATATCGTTGCTTTTTTTGGTCTAAAAAGTGCTCGTCTTGCCTTTTAGTTCATTTGCATGAAAATCTCACGTGGTGGGCAACTTGTTTTAAAAAATACACACACTATATTTTAGAAATTTGTTACTTATTTCATGAGTATCCATATAAATTAATTATACGTGTCTCCCTTACTAGATGTGAGTCCTTGTATGAGAATTACATAAATCAATAATAAACTGTTTATAGAAATTACTATATTTCTCTCTTTTTCAATCCTTATCATGCTTACACACACAAGCATGTGGATGAGCTTTAACTTTACAATTCTAGTTAGTGTGATCCATCATTGCATTATTATCAAGCCATAGCTAGAGTCCGTTGACTTAGCAACTTAACTACAGCACCCAAAAGTAAATAGTTATAAATGGTGAAAAAAAGTCTCTTGGCAGCTATATATCTTCCTCGACAAGTTTGTCTTCCCTAAGAAAATTAAAAAAAAGAAAGAAAAAAAAGCAAGTGGGCCTTTTTTCAGTCTATAGGCATGGTGATGAAATTATTAACAATCTAATATAGTCAAAAAAGATAAATTTTTGTTAAGTTTGCACACAAATTTAAAATTAACTCGTGCTTGTTTTTAGAGAGTTCATTATCATGTTTCAACCATTTTTAGGAGATATGCTTGATTTTATAAATTTAAAATTGTTTCATGCATTTTAAGATTATTTGTACGGATATAATTTGCTGATGGCAGTATTAAATCAATGAAAGTTACTGAAATCATGAGACATCGATTATATATGTAGTCATAGCGAAAAATGATTATTGTTTCACTTGTGAATACAATTCGTCAAATTCTATTTCATACTACCACCAAGCATTATTGATACGCAAATGATTGAAACCATAAAGCAAAGTCATTTATTTGCTTCTTGTTAATTTGGGAAATGTAAAAAATTTACACATCAAAGACAAAAAGGAGTGAAAGGACAATGCAATTTTTTAATTACCTGCTTCAACTTTGTTTTCCATTTGCTATTTCAAAACCACTTTTTGTCATCGTTTTAATTATTTTGCCTTTTACAAGCTCTGTCGTGGACTTTCCAAATTGAAAATGCACTTAACAAGTAAATGACAAACGTGATCTTCATGTTGCTAGCTGCAAACTATTGGAGAAAGAGGTAAGTTAGAAGAATGATGATGCAATTCATTTTACATTTTAGGCCTACAAATTAATTGCCAAGGACTTAATTTCAAAAAGTTGTTCGAGTTGATACTATATTGTAATCTTATGAATATGGACTTATGGGGCTAACCCCTCTTGGAATTCTGACACGTGTTTGATTCATGATTTTACCACAAAGCAATTGTTTTCGCTTTCATCATCCACTAAGTCCCAATTGGATTTTATGCTTTATGAAAGAAGATTGGGCTTTCTCCTTGGGTGCATAATGTGCTACTACAAATAGTTTCAAACAAAAGATAATCATATCCTAAGGTATAGCTGCTGTTTTGGGTAGTTTTTGATTCATTGATTAATTTCAATTGGGCATGAGAATCACTATGGTTTGAAGGTGGAACCATGTCTTACAGTCACAAATACAACCAAAATTATTATGAATTGTAAAATTTCACTGTTATTTTTAATTTATATGTTTGCTGACCTTATCTGACAATATTGCTGAAGAGTAAAATTGCATGCATAGTAGCAACGAAACAAACCTGTTCGTGTATAGATCTTTCTGCACAATTTCAAATTCTTTCCCCTAACATGCCTCCACTAATGATATTTGCACAAGACTTAACGTATTTTATATCCATTATATCCAATTTTTTAATTAAAAAAATGACATGCGGACAATTTTTTTTTTAAATGAACAATTTAAAAATTATAAATGTATACTCTATCAAAAAAAAGGTATTAACATATTATTATTTAATTGGAGAATTAATTAGAATAGACATATAAAACTTGATCTAAGTTTTATCTATGATATTTATCTTTGTGGAGAGAATTATAGAATAATAATTAGAAAGTTTCATACTAAATCAAGTCGGTTGAAGTGACATGTTTTTTCGCGGGGTCTCGGGTTATGACCAAAAAAAATGGTGTTTCAGAATAATCTCTCATTTAAGAAATTTCAAAATAAGAAGCATTTTCCCCTAACATGAAGACTCTGCTCCCTCCTCTGTTTCCTTCCAAATCCTCCATATAATTTTGGGACCCCAGTGAAAGAGACTTGCAGACACTACGTTTATTACTAGAAGCCTATAATCAAAATAGGTGTTGAGAATAAATCTAACAATCATCTTGTTTTAATTTCGTATATCTTGCCACTGGCATTACCATTAGTGTTGGTACAAAATTTTATCTTGTTACATCTCAGTAAGAAGAAAGGGGTAACCTCATAATTGCTGATCAAAGTTAGTATCTTATCACTAATTGAAACTTAATTACTTATTGACAATGACAGCTCCGATAACAAAACAGTCATTTTAACCAAGCAGAAATCTGAGCAGGATATTCTTCATATTCTGACCATTATCATCATTCATCAGTGCTCCGTAGACACTCCAAAAAGATAATAATAATAAAAAAGGAAATCTCGCTTCCATTACAGGTAAGAGTAATCCCTGTTACCCCAGTGTCTTATGTGCCGTAAGAGGACCCAAATCTTGATTCACCCCATTCCCATGCAACACTTGTCATGATAGAATGATGTTGAATAATTGTCTGTATGATCATAAAGCGTCATATTAAATATATTTTTAGTCATTTATAAAATAAAATTTTAGTTTTAATCTTAAAAAGATTCACCACTTCATATTGAAATGTGACTGCGAGCTTTTGTAGTATGTACTCAAAATAATGCTACATGATCACACAAAAAGATTTCATCTTTTTAGAGAAATTTTTTTTGGTGAGACACACGGTTATCAGGCGTATGGGAAGTCCCCAATGGCATCAAATCAGCTCAACAATGTTCTAGGGTGCAGTGGATCAAACACACCAATATCATATATTACACGAACACTATCCATTAAAACATTGAAATGTATTGTTTCCTTGTCCTATTATTTGATTTTGTGACACTTCTTTCTTTCCTATACGTGCCTTGCCTTATGGCTTCGAGATAGCACCTAGCAGCTTATAGCAGACAAGTCGTACCGAAATGTGACCCCTCCAACTACCTGTTTTTTTAGTGAAGCCATTATAAGATTGGCGCTTATTTAATAGAATCAAATCCTAACAACAACAACAAAAAATTTGGGAAATTAATTAATAATATAGAGGAAAAAAATGACTTATTTTATTCTTGTTTTGGGGGGGTCACTCTGCACTCTGCAGATACTATCTATGTTGAGATATTTAAATATTAATTAACTAACCAAAGTTCCAAGGCCAATCTAAGATCTTACTAATTGGTAATTCAAGCCAGTCTGTTCTCTGTTGTATGTATTAAATGAAATGTAGTTGTTTTTGTTGCTAATTAAAGCAAACCCCACTGACTTCGGTATTTTGAAGCGCCTACAGCGGTATCCAGAAGCATGTGAGCATGTTATGTTATCCCAGTAACTCACCATCTATAATCACAGTGTACTAATCAATCTCTTCTTTGGAGGGAAAGAATGATTAATTGAGTGATCTATTAATCATCCAATGCATAATCACTAGTATCAGAACTGATACTGTATTAGTATTGTATTATTACTACGTGTCATAAACTAGGAGTATAAAATTTCCATATGGTAATCTGAGATTAACAGAATCCAATATATTGTTTGCAGAGGTTTAGATGGGAACAGACCCTTTTTACATCTACATTACTCCTAATTAGATGTAAAACTCATGAATTGGTGTTTAACACTTGAGCGTGCGCATATCAGCCCTAAACCATCTTGTAATTCCCAAATAAATTTCCCTTTATTAATTAGAAGTCAACTTTCGATTAAAGGAGCTAGCACGTGTGACTCCGCAAGGAATAACATCAAACTCGATAAAAATGTAGGCTATAAAACTATAATAATGTGGTCAAAATGCAATTTATTAACATTAACAATACAGTTATTGTTTCATCTATTGGAACAGTCAAGCTTGGCACAAAAGGTACCCCCATAATTACTGTAAATTGCTCAATTCTCTAAGGATCCAGCTTTTTTTTCTCTTTAGAAATACTAAAAACAATATATTCGGATGGACATGTATGGCCTAATATTCATGGATGGTTACTTGTTCTTACTTCTTAGCATAATTAGCAGAAAGCAGCTAAGAATGTGAAAGAAAATTAATCGCCAACAGTAATGTACATGATATATCCAACTACAATATTGTTACTAAGTGTCTTGATAATGGGTCCCTTACGATTAATTTAATTAAAAATCAACCTCATTGCTAGTTTTAACATCTTGCCATTTCCTGCAGCAAAATAATACATCCAAATCTGTACGACAATACAAAAATTGGTATGCAAGAGAATGGGTCCTTTGCCTCACATCTTACAGCTTTGTAATGGGGTCATGAAGTTTTGACCTCCTTACTGACCGAAAGACCTAGAAAAGGAGGTGGGTTTTCAGTTCAATTCATTTAATTCAAAATAATGATATTATTATTATTATTATTTAATAATTTCGTTTTATTAATTTTAAAATTATACATTGTCAAGAATCATCTCTTTTAAAAGCTCAAGCTATCGAATAGAGACGATTAGATGATTTTATATATCTCTTTAACTTTTCTCAATATAAACAATTTCCAGCATACATCTAGCATGTAGTATTTTCAAATAATTTATAGTAAATGAATCCATTGGAGAAAAAGAAATAGTGAATTGAACAAGGATAAGACATGGATTAAAAGCTTTTTGCTCAATTATTGGGACAGAAGCCAATCTTTGTAATGGTGTGACTTTTGTCGACCTACTATTGGTTCCCTCCCAATAATGTTGAGTTTGAGGTGATGGTGTGAAGAGAAGTTATATATGCCACAAAACACACTGTTTACGACCTTTATTAATTTGGAGAAATAGGAATGCTTATTAATTTGTTCAGATACTAGGAAATTAGTAGGATTCAAACAGTGGCTGATTTTATAACTACTAACAACACAAGTAATGATTCCGTAATTTTCTCACCTCTTTTTCTTTCCCCCTTTTCAAAAATGAATTGAAGGACTAGTAATAATTTGATTATTATTCATCTGCAAACCACCATGTCATATTCAGAATGTTCACTCTCAAGAAGATTATATATACTAATGGACCACAATATTATTTCATGTGATGAATGGTAGATGAAAATAGATTGAACAGTATTGTGAAGTGGGCCTATTGAACAATAAATCTTGCTAGTGTGTGAACACATGAGTTTTTTAGCACTTTGCTTTTCTGCATTTACTGCTAATTTATTCTGCTCCCCAAAAAAAATTGGTTTAAGGGACACTCTGCCCTCTGAATTATGGATGTGAACAGTGATTAATTAGTTCCAGCCTGTGAGAAATCAAAGAGAATTTTCTTCAATTGGCTTGGGTTATTTGAGTGTTAATATATAAAAGTCATTCAATTATTTTTACCGATTAACTTAAATATTTTGGGCGAGTTCTTGATATGGTATTAGAAATTTTATGATCAATAAATCTTGAGTTTGATCTTTGCTGACTCTTGTATATAAAAATTGTTCATTTTCAAGTTAAAAAGAACTTAGCTTAAATTTTTAGGAAAAATGATTTTTCTTCAGATGTTTGATTATCGGATTTACAAAAGAAAATTCACATCACATGTTTTTGATCCCTTTCAACAAAATCAATTATGTGGTTTCATCTAGTGCAGGTTGCAACTATATATTGTGCTTGGAGGCTTATAAGTTGTGTTAAGGTTGGGGGTCCTGAATTTGTGTGCCGCTGATCATAGTGTATTTTTTTGTATTGCATTCATTGCGGGCGAACCTTAAACTTAGATCCTAACATTGACTATATAAAAATTAACGACCCAAGGAGACCTATCTGGGGTCTACAGTTATGAGCACGTTATACTAATTAATTACTATATGTACCGCGATAATCAACCCAAAGTTTTCAATGTCAATTCAACGATCATAAATTTTCTGACCATTTTATTATTCAAAAAAGCTTCAAGATTTTGCGTCTTTGACTCCATTTTATTAGTTCGGAAGACACATGCATACATGATACATTGCGAACACATGTCATAACATTAGCAGCACACTTTGGTGTTGAAAACGCAAGCTACTGTATCTACATGAGACTTAAACTGGAATTTCATTTATTCAATTCACATGTACAATACTGAGTAAAAATAAATGCAATAAAAATCAGTAATTGTCACATCCTTATTCTTTTATAGTCCTTAAATTTAGATTCCCGTCAGTAAATATTTGCATCTTCCAAGTAAAATCACTTCTCACCCAAACAATGAGACATCTTAACACTGCGTAGTTTCGCATTGAATGAAAAATTAAACATTAGTTTTGGACTTCACCTCAGTTTGCAAAACTCGCTAAGCATGCACTATTATTGTAGTTCCCCGAAATGCAATATGGTTAACCAAATAGAAACAATAACCTCAGCTTTGCGTGTCAGGGTGCTATTGGTAGCTGAACGTGTTTTGGTCAGTCTGTTCTAAGCTTCTTCCAATTTACAAAATATGTTAACTAATTTAACATCGAGTAAGGATAAATGCTATTTTTACAACCGGTTTTGATGACCGTCTAACAATAACCCTCACAAAAGTGAGGAGCCCAATATAAAAAAATGTATAACCCTCGTACTTTTGTCAAAGTAAATGTTATATGTCAACCAAATTTGACTATACAAATAACATTTTTTGTTTACTTCATTGCACAAATAGCATTATTCCACAAAAATTTGGTTGAATGGTATATTCCAATGAACCGGAATTTGATTACCAGCTTAATTAAAAATTGAAGTTATATTTTCAAGGTATTGATTTTTGTGGGCCCAACTTGCTGGAATAGGTAGGCCATTGATTAAAAAAAAATAAAATAGAACGAGACTGTAATAAAGAATCTGACCTTTATTTATTTATATATTTATTCCTGTCTCCGAAGAGTAGGATTATATAAATAAATATATATTCATAACATAAGCACTGAGACGCCTTTCTAGTATATTTCAACATCATATATTAAATTTTGACGATGAATGAAAGGCAGAGAGCAGGCCAGGAATAACAATACTAGTTAGTTGAGAGCTGCAAGAAGCAGCAGTTTGTGGGAACAAAACACACACACACATAATTAACAATATTGAGAAGAAAGAAAGAAGTGAACACACTGGTAGCTAGTAACTAAAAATGCAATTTAGCCCTTTCAAATGAAAAATTGCAAAAGGGCTCACATGCAAAAGTTGAAATAAAAACTATAGCAAATAATTCATAGAACAGGACAAAAAGAAAAAAGATGAAGCTTGCACACACCGGTGGGTGACATTAGTGTTGCCACAAAGCTCAAAACCACAAGGAATCATACTCTCCCTCCTCCGAGTCTTGCTGCATTGAAATCTGATCCCAAATAAAAAAGGCGCCACAATCCCTGTCATCATAAATGCTGTGATACCATGGGTGAGGATAGTACCACCCATCAACCGGGTCATGAAACACCAGCTCGTTATTCGGGTCGGGCGATTCGAAGCAGCTCATTCCCAGAGCCGGCAGCTCCACTATCTCCCCGAGATCCTCCGGCGTCGACGGCTCTCCGGCGGAGGAAGCCGCCGCCGCTAAGGACGAAGAGGACGAAGACTGCGACAGCGAAGAAGAGGACGACGAGGAAGAAGAGAGAGAAGAATGGGAGGTCGTTTTGGGAAGGGGATCCATGGCGGCGGCCTTGGCGGCGGCGGACTGGACGTCGCGGGGGGAGTTGGAGAGGGGGCGGGGGAGGGAGGGGGCGAGGTCGGGGAAGTTGAGGATGGCGGAGGAGCCCTTGATGGCGAGGGCGGCGACGTCGTGGGCGCGGGCGGCCATCTCCGGGGTGGAGAAGGTGCCGAGCCAGATCCGGTTCTTCTTGCGTGGCTCTCTGATTTCTGAGACCCACTTCCCCCACGCCCTCATTCTCACCCCTCTGTACACCGGGTGCTTGCTGCTCTCCCTCGCCCGTTTCCCCTTCTTATTCTGTTCCGGGTCGCCTATTTGGGGCTCCGATTGCGATGATGATGACGATGATGACGATGACCAACAGTTGGTGCTCGTAGTCTCTGTTGACTCTGAGCTTGGCAGCTCAGTCATATTAGCCATTGCTACTTAAGGTCTGCCTCTTTTCTTTTCCTGTTGATTGAGTTTCTAAATTAAATTAAATGGGCACCAGCTAGTTACTATTGATTTTTATTATTGCGTTTGCATATACACTTGGAGTGGAATGAGTGGTAGTGCGGGCGTCATTGTTGAGTGATCAAGTTTATGGAGAGATGAAAGAAAGAGTGAGTGTGTGTGTGTGTGTGTGTGTGAATGAGAGAGGGAATAAGGGCTTGGAGTTTGGAAGGAATTGTTGTGAAAGAAGGGGGGGGGGTTGTTTAGTACTAGCAGTAGAGAAGGAAGAAATGAAATGAAAGAGAAACGTGGGGCTTTTTATTTGTAAAGCGTCCCCCACACACGAATGGCTCTCCTTCCAAGCCCACATCATGCCTTTAATTAACATGCATATGCCTATGCCTAGCTATGCAATTCATCACTTCAATTCATGCCACTCCCTTCTCTATTATTATATTATTATATGGTACATGCATTTCTACAAAGATCTTTGCAAGTTATATATACTACAATACTATATAGGTCTTTTTATTTATTTTTATATTTTTCACATTTTAGATGGAGAGATAAATGGATCTTAAGTATTGTTTAAAAAAATAAAAAATAAAAAATATTTAATTAAATAAATTAGTTTCATTATATATTTAATTAATTAGCTTAATTGAATCATAAATAAAAATATTAATATAAAATACGTGTAAGTTGAACCACAAGGCTCATCACAATTAACACTTAGATGGATTCCCTCAAACATTTAGTCAGTTTAATTTTTGACAATGTGTATAGAACAAGTTTTATATTCAACGCTAAAATTCTTTGGCAAAATTTATGATGTAGGAAGATTAATTATTATTCTCGGCAATGAACACCTAACTGAACTCACCATAAAAAATACATGTGAGCTGTAATTTATATAAAAGTTTGCTATTATTTAATGTATATAAATGTGAGTGAAATTTTAAACGAAGAAGATTTTTAGGTAGAGGACTTTGTAGAATTTAGCATTTATGATTTTATAAACAATGGTCGTGAGGACCCCTGCATTTAAGGTGGGGGAGTTGAGTTGAGTCGAAATGAAAGGTGGCGAAGGAAGGAAGGGGTGTGTGTAGCATGCTAAGGGGGAAGGGACCAGTCACCCTTAATAGCTTGACCACAGGCGTAACTAGAGAGGGTCACAAAAACAGGCTGGCAGAGGGAAGAGAGGGTACTACTCTCCTCTCGTTGGGAAATTTCCGTGTTCTGTGTGTGACATGGCCGCTGCCTAATAATGCCTCAATCCCATGCCTTTCCCCCCTCCCTCTCTTCTACTACCATGTAGTGGATACACTCCCCTGCCCTGTACTCTCTCTCTCTCTCTCTCTCTCTCTTCACATTACAGTCAGCGCCCTAGTGTTTAACCCTTAATTAAGAGCATTAGTATCCTCCTCCTCCTCCTTTTGAAAGGAGCCATCTTTTTTTATTTATTTTTTACATCTTTACTATTTTACTAATTTTATATAATAAAATATGATTATACTTTTGTCATCTTCTCACAAACACATAAACATTAACTTCTTATAAAGTGTAAACATATTTTAATACTTACAAAGAACATTTTCCTTTTATGCAAAGATATTGAGCTGGATTCTCTTTCTTGTAAAAATAAAAAATAAAATAAAACGTCATATTTTTATATTTAAGGTTTAGGTTTTAGGCACAAGTTATATTTACTATAGTGCTCTATTTTTTTTACCTAAAATGTTTATTGTGGATAGCATTAATTAATAAATGAATTTACATAAATTGATAAATTTTTATTTATAAAATATTTTTTTATTTTCAATGTTAAGAATTGAATTCACACAAACATACTTAATGGACAATATAATTTACTACCTGCGCAACACCTTGCGGTTAATTAGGTACATTGCTACATTGCTCTGTATTGACACAAATTTTTTTCGTTAGTTAATTAATTAACTAATTAATGGCTTAATTAAGGTTTTACCCTGGTAAAATTTCAAAGTTTGGTTTTAGTCACTATGTAAAATTTTTAATCCTCGTAAAATTTCAAAGTTTGTTTTTAGTCCCTACTGTCAGACTGGGGTAAACGACGCTGACGTGGCCGTTAATTTCGCCACGTGACATGGCATAATCCAAAAATTTAAAATTTTACCCATGACCCACCCACCCAATCCTGACCCGACCCGGCNACCCCGTCTCCCTCTCTTCTTCCCCACAGACCCCACCCACCCCGTCTTCTCTCTTCTCTCTTCTGTCCTCTCTCCGTCGTTTTCCCTCGTCTCCGTATTGCCACGTCCTCCCTCGCCACCCACGTCCGCGTCGTCTGCCGAAGTCGCCACCCACGTCTGCGTCGTCCTCTCACCAGATTGGACCAACTGCCGAAGCCGCCAGAGTCCTCGTCGTCTGCCGAAGCTGCCACCCACCTCCACGTCGTCCATCACCATCACAGTAACAATCCCGCTTTGAGTTGTTGTTTTTTTATTTATTTTGTATTCTCTTAATCAGTTAAAGAATCTGATTTGATTGTGTGGTTCATGTTGATTCCTTTCGTTTTTCAGAGGAATTTTGAGTGTTAGGCTTTATAAGGGGAGTTGTTCCTTTTTTTACTTGATTGGGTTTTTTTTGTCTAAAATGTGTGGGTGGATTCTGTGACTGCATGAAATGTAACAATTGAGAGCACAAATAAATTACACCTTGTTTTTGCGCATGTTCCCCTAGGCCGGAAAAGCAATCTGCAGTTGGTCATAGATTTTAGGATAAGAATGAAATATGTATTCAGCTTAAGTTTGAGTGTTGATCATTGTTTTTCAACTTGTCTATCCCATATGTATTCAGCTTAAGTTTGAGTGTTGGATAAATGGTTTGCTTTGTATATTCTATGAATGCAAGTCTAAAGTAATCATGTTTGCAAGGAATAAGCAATTTGTTGTGGTTGAGAATCCTGTGCTTTGGAATTGGACATTCACCTTGAAAGATATTAATGGTGAGGTACTAGCTCAAATAGATCGTGATTGGAGAAGTTACATATAAGTGAAAGTAATGCTCAATATAGATTCTATATGTATTCATCCCTGGCTTATATTAGTCTTCTATGCTTGCATGAATGGCAATGGTGGTAAAAATCAAAATCATTTTTATTACGGGAATACAGGAATGTATACAATTAAGGATACAATTTGTTATTAGAATCAATTAAGGATACAATTTGCAATTAGAAGATTGGAACCAAATATAGAAACATATCTGTACATATCCTAGATTAGTAGCATGGATTGATACGGGACCAAAGATTAGGAAGGCTAATATTAGAAAGTCTGCATTTCATGTGATTTGTATATATACGATTTTGGTTAGTGAATAACAGACAAGACAGATTGGACAAACATTCTTAGCATGGTATCATAGCGAACCAAGCTCTGATATCCGATAAACACACAGTATTTGTTTGCTGCAAAGATGGCAGAAGCAAAGGAGGATTTTGAAGCAAACCAGGACGTAAAAACTCAAGGTGATGAGACAAAGAAGGCTCCCTCGCCTTACGAGTTGAACGGGAGTGACAATCCCGAAAACATAATCACGCAAGTACAATTGCGTAGAGAAAATTACGAAGAATGGATCATTGATAGTGGGGCCTCAAATCATATGACAGGAAACTTGAGCAACTTATGTCAACTTCAAAGTTTCCAAGGTTGTTCAGTAAAATTGCCAAATGGGGAGTTCGTATGGGCGAGCAACAAAGGAGTAGTAATTGTTGATAGAGGACTCAAACTTAAACATGTTTTATATGTGCTAAAACTAAAATGCAATATTATTTCAGTATCACAGTTGACTGATGATGTAGAGTGTGATGTGTTGTTCACTAACATATTGTGTCTTATGCAGGACCACACTTCGAGGACGCTGATTGGAATGGGTGAACGGAAGGATGGGCTTTACTTCTATCGTGGGGTGCACAAAGACTAGGCTTGTCAATCCAAAGTAGAGAATCAACTCGATTTGTGGCACAAAAGAATGGGGCATCCGTCTTTCAAAGTTATACGGAGTCTTCTTAATATTGGTGAAAAATGTAACAGTAAGTGGAAGAATAAAATTTGTGAAGTGTGTGAGAAGTCCAAACACACAAGAGATAAGTTCGCTCTAAGTAATAATCAATCATCAAATGTTTTTGATTTAATACATTGCGACTTGTGGGGTCCCTATAGAACTACATCATCTTGTGGTGCATCCTATTTTTTAACTCTGGTTGATGACTGTTCTAGAGCAATGTGGATATACTTGTTGAGAGAAAAAAAGGGAAGTAGCAGCTATAATAATAAAAAAATTTCCTTAATTGAGCGACAATTTCATAAGTGTGTTAAGATTCTACGCAATGACAATGAAACTGAATTTACATGCTTGAAACCATATTTTTTGCAACACGGAATCATCTGTCAGACTTCCTGTCTAGGCAGACCTCAACAAAATGGGCGAGTTGAGAGAAAGCATTGGCATATTTTGAATATTGCTCGAGCATTACGTTTTCAAGGTAAACTACCTATTCGATTTTGGGGAGAATACGTTTTAACTGCAGAGTATTTGATTAATCTCACATCCTCTACTGTCCTCAATGGCAAAACTCCATATGAAATCATTCATGGTAAAGCACCCAGCTATGAACATTTAAGGGTCTTTGGCTCTCTATGCTACGCTCACAACCAAACCCACAAAGGAGATAAATTTGATAGTCGAAGTCATAAATGTGTGTTTGTCGGATATTCATTTGGACAAAAAGGATGGAGGCTGTTTGATTTGGATAAAGAGGTTTTCTTTGTCTCTCGTGACGTTCACTTTGTTGAAGATGTTTTTCCCTTTGACTCCATTCAAGAAAAGGTCTCTGATCCACCTGTCTTTGGGTCTACACAACCCTTTATTTTTGAAGAAACTGCCACAAGGAGCAGTCCACCTACATCTCTTTCAACCGAACCCACCGACACTGACTTTCCTCTTGGGCCTAGACCACATGAAGAATCAACTCCAACTTCTTCTCTTGAGGATCCCTCATCACCACCCATTGACAGCACTGGAAGGGGGGTTCTACAGTGGCACCACTCGCTGATGACACTCATGAAATACCACTCAGCGAATCTCCTCCTAACATTTTTTATGCTCCACTTCGCCGAGGCCAATGCACAAAAATGCCATCTGTGAAGCTACGGGACTTTGTGACTCATGCCATGATACGACATAGCCCATCAGCTCTGTCTCCTCTTCCATTAAACTCCTCAGGTATGGCTTATTCCTTGCATAATTATGTGAACTATAATTCTTTTTCTCCACACCATTGTGCGTTCCTTGCAGCTTTGCAAACTGAAACAGAGCCAATGCATTTTTCCCAAGCAATTAAGGATGCCCTTTGGAGGGAAGCAATAGCTCATGAAATTCAAGCACTCAAGAGTAATGTTGTAACACCCTAGCTAGCTAGTCTACGCTTAAGTCGCAAACTGGCTTGCCAAGTTGTTACCTACTTTGGTTGAGATCGTACTTAGTCCCATTTATAAGTTCAAAAGTATAGTTACCCAAAAATATGGACCGATTTCAACTTTTCTTTATACGTATTATAGTGTAAAATATGAGCCTCGTTCAAAGTCAGAACATATATGGCGGGTAGTACCGTAGCATAATTAAATTAATATTCATCATGCATATTCAACATTCATAGCAACAAGTGGTTCATATAATATATTCCCAAGTAGTTACACGTGTATATCGTAGATGTTATGTACAATTAACATAGTAGTACAAAACATATAGCCTACTAACTAAGGACTAATGCGATATCTCTAGCGTAGCTCTGATTTTCCTATTCCTTTATCCATCTTCTTCAATGCGGTTCGTCCTTGTACTGCTTGCACTGCTCTGACATCCTCTTGATCTTGTCGTGCTCGCCTAGAACCATAAAGGAGTGGGGGGATGAGAACACAATGTTCTCAGTGGAAAACCTAAACCGTCGTAACTCATTTCATACTCGGTTATGATTCCGCCGCTCAGGGGTCTCTAAGTGTAATAATTATACTATAGTCCTACAAATTNATCTTGTCGTGCTCGCCTAGAACCATAAAGGAGTGGGGGGATGAGAACACAATGTTCTCAGTGGAAAACCTAAACCGTCGTAACTCATTTCATGCTCGGTTATGATTCCGCCGCTCAGGGGTCTCTAGGTGTAATAATTATACTATAGTCCTACAAATTATTAATATCCATACTAAGCCTGAGTAGCCTTATCTAGATTACTAAGTGATCGGGGAACCTATTCTTCATTATCTACGTCATCTATCTGCTAGTCTCGTTCCTAACTCATATACTGTCATACAATTCACATAGTTACACTAACTCATATACCGTCATACAATTCACATAGCTACACTACTGCAAGAATCTCATTTTCTGAAAACTGGTATAAGCTTTAGCTGGCATCCACTTATACTTATACTCTACAAGGTTGGCCTTATAAGCATATTCGCCCTCGTCCCTTATAGCGGTAGCCACACGGCTATAACCACGCTTACAGCCCGCATCGTGGCGACCAGGTAGCGCTGAACTTGAACGGTCTGGACCATGAGTAAATCGCCAACCACGACCGAGGTTACCACCCTAGATGACGTTAGGGTCGGACCTGGGACTCGACCGAGACTAAGACCTTCCCCAAAAATCGAGCCTAGGCTCTTTTAGAGGGGGTTTTCTCTCATCATCATCATGTGCACAGTTCGATCTTTGATGCAACAGTTCATATAAGCACAATTCAATACCTCACATCATCATCTTCATCGTACATCACATCATATAACATATAACTTCACTTATAAGGAACATAATCTCATGTCTTAAACAGAACAAACGTAACTCTAGCAACTAGTAAAACAGACGTCTAGTTTCTGTCAGAAAATAGCGATCATAAATCGGAGAGATCCAAGATCTTAACCCAAGGTTTTTGATAGTCTTAAGATCATTTTCCATGTCTAAAATTTCAGATTCTAACCTCAGCATTACGAAATTACAATTCTACCCCTTTTCCCAAAATTATCGTTTCGCCCCCGTAAATGCCCTGTTTTCTTTGGAATTTTTGTTTTCAAAAACCCGATGGACTCAAGACTTGCCCTTAGGGTTTTTGATAGTTCTAAACCCATATTTTCTGAAAACAAACCCAGTTTTTCAGTCCAAACACGTGAAATTCCCGTTTTGTCCTTTTTCGTAAAAACCCCATTTTCTGCCTGTTTGCTAATAAATTCATCGGGGACTCCAAAAATCATGAAACTTGACATCCCCACTCAATTTTTTATGTAGAACCCAAAAATAACATTAGTTTTTCATGATAAAAATCTCAGCATACAGGTCCCTTTAAAATCGTGTCATATGCCTATTTCTGTCTTAGGCGTTCTTAAATTCTGATAGAACCACAGATAACACCAATGGATCCAGACAATCATCAACCACATATGTAAAATCCAAAGTCACATAAAAGTCATCCTAACATCATATATCATCTAGAAAAACCACATTCTTTCATACTCATATTCTCATAAACATGAACCAATCTTATTTCTAACAATTATTCCAACAATATCCAGATCTGCAGAAACTTCTACATACAAGTATAATCAATTGTCATATTCAAGAACATACTTAGCAATTAAAACCTAACATATTCTAACACAATCATCATCATACATCCTAAATCACATAGACAGTGATTATGTCAGTTTACCCACTTTTATGCACTTGCTGTCATTAGTTTGTGCAGAATNACTTAGCAATTAAAACCTAACATATTCTAACACAATCATCATCATACATCCTAAATCACATAGACAGTGATTATGTCAGTTTACCCACTTTTATGCACTTGCTGTCGTTAGTTTGTGCAGAATCCCACGTGACTTGGTTATGCCCAAGCTCTAAACCTTAGAATAGATGTAGAAAAGAGTGCTCTAGGATGCTAGAAGAGTTTGTAAGGTTAGGGTTTAGGAGTTTTGGATGAGGTCTTACAAGGGAAAGTCTCTCGCTTAGTGGTCGGACAGTGTAACGGCTGAATGTGTAAACGGACATAGTTTAGCCAAGGTTTCTTAATTTCTCTCTAAATTTTCAGAATTTGGGGGTATTTATAGGCCTAGGGTCGAAATTCCCTTTCCCATTTTTCCCTTGGTGCCAAAATTCCCAAAATGCCTTTATTTTGTCTTTTTCCTACATGTCACTTTCATGACTCACCATGTTGGACTTTGACTTGGCCAAGTGGCCACCTTCTTGGTCATGTATGGCCTTTTGTCTTGGCCACATGTGTGGCCGAGCATCAAAGGGTCTCCGGTAGATCAATTTTAATCAGGTTTTATCGTTTCTGGTCTCGGTACTTCGCGTACGACTATTCTAAAAATATTCCGATCACATCTTTGTGATCTCCTAATTTTTCCTAAGTAATATTATAGGGTCATTTAGGTATTTATGAATTCTCATATGTAGCCGTATCTTTTACGGATACTTTAGATGCGCGGTTGTGTTCAGACGGTAGAAAGGGTGTGTTCTAGTGTCTGCAAAATTTTTCGAAACTGAGCAAAATTTCTTCTACAGACATTTCAATCTAAGAGTTTATATTTTTAATAGTTTAACCTACAACGAGAATTGCTAAACAATTGTGAGTGAGATTGTCGTTAAGGAGGAAACAGGATTCTACAGGATGAATCACCAGGGAGGGTTATAGGATTTTGCCTTGTTAATTGTCCTTTTGTGCATGTGGACACCCTGTGATTCCTTCAAAGGCTAGCCTAATTGCTCCTTCCCTTTGGGACCAAATGCTTATCATGTTTGATCATGTTTGGTCGTTAGATGTTCCGATGTTCGGCATAGGGGTATCTGAACACTAACTTGAGTTGATCCACCAATGTTTCTCGTATAGGATTTGAGTTAATCTAAGGTATTTGTGAACTTTACCCCCTAACCATATATTTTACAGATACCTTAGACCTGCTATTGCACTTGGAGGACAAAAAGGATCCGTTTTAGTGTCTGCAGAATTTCAAGAAAACGGGCAGAATTATTTCTACAGACACTTTTAACCCAAAGGCTTGTTTGAGGGCTTGTTCCCTTATTTAATTTATGAAATCTTTGCTAAGGAAAAAAGCGGGATGTTACAAATGCCACCTGGGATATCATCCCTTTGCCCCTTGGAAAACGAGCTCTTGGATGTAAGTGGATTTACAAAATCAAATATCACTCTGATGGGCGAATTGAACGTTTCAAGGCACGGCTTGTTGTTATCTTGGGTAATCATCGAATTGAAGGTCTGGATTACACGGAGACCTTTGCTCTCGTCGTAAAAACGGTGACCATTTGCACAGTCTTGGCAGTGGCTGCAGTGAAGAATTGGGAACCATCAAATGGATGTGCACAACGGCTTCTTACACGGGGACCTTGTGGAAGAAGTGTACATGAAGTTGCCTCCTGGGTTCTTGGTGTCTCATCGCAGGATGGTATGTAAACTTTGAAAATCTCTTTACGGGTTGCATCAGGCATCTCGATGTTGGTTTGCCAAGCTCTCTTCTGCTCTTGTTCAATATGGCTTTACACAATCTCAATCTGATTATTCATTATTCAATTTTAAACATGATGGAGTGCAACTTGTAATCTTAGTTTATGTGGATGATCTTGTGATTGGTGGAAATGATGGTGCTGCAATTCACCTATTCAAAGAATACCTTCACAAATGTTTCCACATAAAGGATCTAGGACGATTGAAGTATTTTTTAGGGGTTGAAGTGGCTCACTCCCCCACCGGAATTTACCTTTGTCAATGAAAATATGCCATCGACATTGTAGCCGAAACTGGCTTACTTGGAGCTCGCCCAGCCTCTTCTTCGTGCGAAGAGAATCATCACTTGGGGAGTGCACAAGGGCCATATTTGGCCGATACTAGCTCCTATCGTAGACTTGTTGGTCGACTCATCTACCTGTGTTTCACTCGTCCTGAGCTCACCTATAGTGTCCACATTCTATCTCAGTTCATGCAGCAACCTCAAGATGAACATTGGCAAGCAGCTTTACGTGTCGTTCGCTACCTCAAAGGGCAGCCTGGTCAAGGGATTCTTTTGCGTCGGGATAGCGATCTTCGCTTGTATGGGTGGTGTGATTCCGATTGGGCTGTCTGTCCACTCTCTCGACGATCCCTCACTGAATGGTTTATTCAGCTTGGTACCTCTCCTATTTCTTGGAAAACTAAGAAACAACACACTGTTTCCCAATCTTTAGCTGAAGCTGAGTACGGCGCCATGGCCAATATTACTTGTGAATTAAAGTGGTTACAGGATCTCCTCTCCACTCTTAATAATTCTCAACCTGAGCCCATTCGACTTTACTATGACAATCAAGCAGCTTTGCGCATTGCCAAGAATCCGGTCTTCCATGAACGGACGAAACATATTGAGGTGAAGTGTCACTTTGTTTGTGATGAAATTCTCCGAAACCGCCTTTGTCCTTCCTATGTTTCAACGAACACTCAGCTCGCCGACATTTTTACCAAGGCCCTCGGTGTTCAACGATTCAAGACTATGGTAGCCAAGCTGGGCATCCACAACTTGCATGGTCCACCTTGAGAGGGGTATTACAGGAATACAGGAATG
This sequence comes from Nissolia schottii, assembly GCA_003254905.1. Classification (NCBI taxonomy): domain Eukaryota; kingdom Viridiplantae; phylum Streptophyta; class Magnoliopsida; order Fabales; family Fabaceae; genus Nissolia; species Nissolia schottii. The sequence continues at coordinate 343,953 of QANU01080279.1, read as the reverse complement.
TATACAATTAAGGATATAATTTGTTATTAGAATCAATTAAGGATACAATTTGCAATTAGAAGATTAGAACCAAATATAGAAACATATATGTACATATCCTAGATTAGTAGCATGGATTGATACAGGACCAAAGATTAGGAAGGCTAATATTAGAAAGTCTTCATTTCATGTGATTTGTATATATACGATTTTGGTTAGTGAATAACAGACAAGACAGATTGGACAAACATTTTTAGCAATTTTTGGATGCAGGACCATAAAGAGGAATCAACTGACATTGTTGAACCCTGACAAGTTATGGCTCTGTTTCAAACTTGTTTACAGAAACCAAGCTATGTGGATGTGGAGATAAGTTGGTGGTGTTCACAGCTGAGATCAATTCAAAGCACGCTGGTAAAAAGTTTTGGAGGTACCTGAATTGGATTGACAACAATAAACATGTGGATTTTTTCGATAGATTGATGAGTTAGAGACAGAGCATGAAGTGAGAACATCTGTTGTCGATGAAGAAACTGAAAGAAGGATTTTGAAGCTTGAAAAGATGGCAGTTTACGAGAAAAGTAGGGGAAAGATTACTATTTGTTTAGGGTTAATAAACTTTGCATTGCTTTGCATCGCATGTGGATATGCTATTGCAATAGGGATGAATTAGTATCGTATATGTTATGTATTCAAATTAGTATGTCTATATTTGTAATGTGATGTAAAGATTTCCTTTCTGGACAATCTTGGGGTTGATGAAATCAATATAAAATGCATCCACATTTGTGGATTTTGTGACCACACTTTTCTGATTGGCTCTCCACCACTCATGATTATATTTCTCATATTGATTTAAGTGAAAGAAAAATCAATGTTTGGTACAGTTTTGTTGCAAGAGAAACATAATCAAATGAAGGAGCTGACTATATTGTAGATTTCATTTGTAAAAGAGCTGAGGATAATTATAACTACGGGGTCATTCTTATCCCTGAAGGTTTAATTGATTTCATCCCAGAGGTGACAATCACTCTTCATAAAAAAAGATCTGAATTGAATTGTGTCATGATTGTTTTGGTTGTATAGACAACAATATCATATATCAGATGGTACATTGGTTTCTCCTTCTCCATTTGTGAATTCTCCGATATTGATAGTGGTTTCTCCTTCTCCATTTTGTGGATTCGCCTTGTCCGCCAATTCCATTGTCAACCATTGTCTTCTTCTTTTTCTTTTGTCTCATCTACACAAAAATTGTAAAAAATGAATACAAATATAACTTAATGATAGAACAATATTTAGATAAAAATTTGAGTGTAACCTCTTCCCACTTTAGATTTACCGGTGGATTCTTGCACTTCCTTGCATTATGGCCTTCTTGACGATACCTACCACACATGTATGTTGTGGTACATCTCCTAGCCTTTTTGGTATTTTCTTCCTCAAGCTCCCTCTTCATCAATTTCTTTGGTCTTTCAGGGCCTCTCTTGTAAGCAGGAGGCAATATTGGGGTGTCATTACTTTTTGGCCATGCATTTTGGCCATTGATGGGTGAAATGCAATGAGCATAGCAAGCTGCATATGTTTCCTTCCTGTAACATTTGTGCACTCTTACAACGAGATCTTGACCATTTGCATGCAAGGCTGCAATTGCATGCCTACAAGGTATCCCCACTAACTCCCAAAAGTTACATGAACAAGATTCCTTATCTAAGTCAACAACAAACTTCTCACTATGATGCAGGTGAACAACCTCAAACTTATTGTTCTCTGATAAGAGTGCATCCCAATTGAGACTATATTTTATCTCTATCAAGTCTTAGGTGGAGAGAGGGTGGCGCGGAGGTGGGTGGCGACTTTTGCGGTTGGTCAGATCTAGTGAGAGGACGACGCAGACGTGAGTGGTGGCTTTGGCGGACGATGCGGTCGACGCAGGAAAAGGACAAAAGAGAGAAGAGAGAAGATAGAGGATGACTGACAGAGGAAGAGGACGACGGACAGAGGGAAGACGATGTGGGTGGGTTGGGGAATATGAGAGGAAACAACAGAGAGGAGAAGAGGGTTGGTGTGGGGTTAGAAAGACAGAAGAGGGAAGACGGAAACCACTGTCTCTAATTTAGGATTTTTATTTTAATTTAAACTAAGTCGGGTCCGGTCGAGATTGGGTGGGTGGGTCATGGGTAAAATTTTAAATTTTCGGATTATGCCACGTGGCGACGTTAATGGCCACGCCAGCGTCGTTTACCCCAACTTGACGGCAGGAACTAAAAACAAACTTTAAAATTTTATGAGAATTAAAAATTTTATACAGAGACTAAAATCAAATTTTAAAATTTTATAGGGATTAAAAACTTAATTAAGCATTAATTAATTAATCTCTCTTACCCCTGTTTCCTTGGTGCAATTGCATGACTAGGACAGTGAGAATACTATTCTTGTCCTTATGTTCATTTACTTATAATTTATTTGTTTATTCTTTAGGCGGTCAACATGACTAATTTGCCCTCTTGACCAGGTGGTCCGTTCTTGGCTTCTATATAATTCTTCTACTTAAGCACCTTTCATTTTGTCATCTTGCGAGATAAAAGCTGAGAGTACTATTTTTCGGGCTAAGGCTACTGTCAAAATATTCACATTGTCACACGTCTGAGACCAGGAGATAAGGGACTAGTTTTCACTTTTCAGTGTGATCTTGGGAACACAGGTTGGCGCTTTCGTTTGTTGTATTAAATTGGTTCATGTATGCTTGCAGCAGTTTCGGTTTCTTTATCTATTTTTCTTGGGAAAAAGAAAGCATGACACATCATGAACAATATCCGTTGTTTTCGTCCATCTTTTTACCAGACTTTCTGAATTTTGGGATAACATACAATCAGACCTATAAAAAAAATTGGTCCGTAAAAATAAAAATAAAGGAAATTCAATATAACAACTATAAGAATTTTGAGAGATTCCCACTTTAAAAACTAAAACTACCTATTAAAGTAGAATAGTTCAAATGCATTCCCATCAATGTAGCATCTCCAATGTCCCCCTTCGAATGTTGGCGTTTCGATAGTTATATATATTCTCGAGCACAATCTGAAAATAACCATTTTCGATTGACCGCCTCTCAATGAAAGTATTATTTATAACGTGAATAAGAATTTTGGAAGAATCACTCTTCAATAACTAGTTATTAGGATAGGAGAATCTAAATACATTTTCACTAAGATAGCCTCCTCTAAAGCAAGAAAATATTCTTTTGGAAGGTAAAATCTAAAAATTTGATTTTTAATTTACACCTTCTTATGTGAGTAGACACAGGTGTTTATCGCGATCTTTATTAAATTGAAAAACGAGAGAGTTTGTTCAAGCCTATCAGAGGTTGACACAAGTTTAGGTAAATAGAATTTTCTAGGTACCACTTAATTATTAAGGAAGCGGTAGAAAGTTTTGCTGATTGAGAAGTTGGTGATATCATTAATGATCAAAATAAGAAAAGTTTTCTTTTTCTTTCTGGAAATAAAGATCTTGATTAGAGAAGATGAGTTCGATTTTAAAGATTGGATAAAGGTTTGACTTTGATAGAGTAAACACATACTCCATTTTGTTAATCCTCGTGTGTTTCCGGTTATTCACTGCTCAAACATTAATGTTGATTCTAAGTTTGCACTGATTAAGTTGATAATTAAGTGGCAACCTACAACCTAATTTTGTGTTTTAGTGTAAACATCTAGAGATTGATGGAGAGAAGCTTGTCTACTTGGCAAAGCAAAAGTATTAGACTACCTATGACTAACTTACCTATGACTAACTAAGTTCTAGATATTTTGTCTTATTTTAATTTTTTTAAAAGATATTTTTGTTAGAATAATTATTTTGTGGACATGCATAAATTAGTAATTTGTATAGATTAACCTAGTTGTCAAATTATTATATAACCGTTATTATTATTATTATTATTATTATTGGGTTACATAAAATCAACATTGTTTGGAATGTGAAAAGATTCATGTGTTTGAACTAGCTGATGATAGGTGGACTAGGCCCATCATGAACTAACAATTGTCCCACTTCGGTGATCCATCAATAGAGTCAGTTGGTCATAGCATGCTAGTAGTTATTTAGTTATTCATATACATGTTCAATAAATGTCATGCTTATGTGATATATTATATGTCATGTGTTTATGCTATGTTATATTATGATATGCTATGTCATGCTATGTTAGGACAGAAATCTAGACCCTTAGATATGATATCCCTTAGAATTACTTGGTTAGACCTATTTAATAAGACTTTAAGTAAAGACTCCGGTTAACGCATGGACCCTAACAAGGGGCAGGTTCTAGCTAAGGCAAGACTCGATACTTAAAATGTCCGTTTGTGACGCACCTCTTTTACCTGAGAATCTTGTCCTAAGTGTGGGACCTTAGTCCTTGAATCTGGACAAATAAACAAGATTAGCTAAGTGGGACACACTTGTCATAATTAGTAGCCTTGGGTCTTAACAACATGGTAACCAAAGACATATCCCTAAAAGACTTCACGAACAGTAGATTATAGGGTAGATGACCTAAAACAGTATGAGATCCTACGATCTCGTAACTCAGGTCCAACAGTAGATAGATATGAACGTCAGACTCCTCAGTTATGGCACGTGTGCCCTATCAGACCCCCGAGTGTTAGGTTCCTCAGACTTAGGATATGCGTACCCTCACATATATCTGGGTTGTGTGTGTACTGGAACCACCCGAATTTATCCTAGTGAAGTGAGGTCAAGCTATGACTCCCTTGAATTGTGCTCCTCCACCAGGGACGTGGGCAAATGTACATTGGCCAGTTTTACTTTCCAGCAGTTAATTCAGTTTACTCAATTATTTAGTACCTTCAACTTATTCAGTATGTGCAATTCATTTAGTTTCTTTCAAATATTAGTCATATATATGCTTTATTGATATACATGTTCCTTCAGTATATATGTATGTATGTATCTATATACCTTGATATTGTATGCAATACGTACTATTTGAGTGATACCGAGGTACCTATCACTGAGTTGACAACTCACCCCTCTCTCGATAACATTTTCATATTCGGCTGAGGATAGTGAGAATGACCCCCTCATCTAGTGAGCGATGATTTCAGATGTTAGTGGTAAGTTCTGCTTCGCAGTGGGGACTACTCGAGTATTTACAGTCATGCTCCAGACACCTAGAGCAGGGTCCTTATTTAGTATTCATGTATTTCATTTATTGACATTATGTAAACTCACTAATATTTTTTTAGTTCAATTACATGTAAATAGTTATTCAATTAGTTTTTAATAAATAAAGTTATTTTATCATTATGAACATTTATTACATGTTTAGTATGCTAAGTCAGAGCTTCCGTAGGACAGTAACCCTACGTGTGGTCACGTCCTAAGTTGGGGCATGACACTGTCATCTATTTGATCAAAGTTGTGCATACCAAAAAACGAGAAGATAGGAAAGTCAAAAATCTATGTTTTCTCTCTGCACCGAAAACTCTCTCCACTTTCTCTTGCTTTCAAATGACTTTGAACTTAGCCCTTAACACTTCGCCACCACAAGTGAGAATAATTCATTCGGCCAACACAAAATTTAGAAATTTTTTTTTCACATAGAAAAGAAACACAAATCCAACATATATTATAACTTGATTGATCTTACGCTCATATATTATATTGATTTGCATTCAATTCTTCAATTCTTTTATTGGTAGATATTTTATAATATCTCCATAAATGTTTAATGAGTCAAAAGACATATTTCTGACCTTGTGTTAGATCACAAAAAAAATTCTTTTCAAACTAAACTTTTGTTACTTAAAAAAAAAATATGGCATCACTGATATATATATATATATATATATATATATATATATATATATATATGCACTACAAAATCCTTATAGAGATAACAGCCAATCATGTGCCGATTTCATACTTTTCTGGACCTTAATTAACGGTAGAATGTGGATGGATTCAGAAGATTGAATATGAGGCGGCAGAGCCACCCAGCAATTGCATTGCTGGTTGCTACAGAGCAGGAGACCCGAGACACAGTTCATGTATTTAATGAGAGTGGAGCCATTTCTTTTTTCCCTAATTTGTTTTGTAATCAATCCCATCTTATTCACGTGCAGTTCAGGTGGCACCCATGCCCACTCCACAGTTTTGGGCCATTTTGATTATCTCATTTCAATTTTCCTTCCTCTAAACTAAATGAAACCGATTTAAATAGACTTTTTTTTTCATTTTATTATTCACTTTTTCGATTCAATTTTCTCAAAGATGGCTAGTTACATTGGTTCTTGGACCATGACACGGCCAAAAATTAATGGGCTTTCTAATAAATAATATACTAGACTTTATCTAATTTTTATTTACTTTCTTATTCACATGTTTTTCATTTCTATAACTCATTCAAAACATTACTTAAAAGGAACACCAATCAAATCTCGAACTCTTTTATAAGTTTTTATCCCATATGCCGAACTCTTTTATCAGTCCTTGATTATAATTAAACTCTTAATATCATGATTAAATCGTATTATAATATTTTTGGCATTATTTTCATGATTTTTTGCATATGCTTTTGATATAAGGGTTTTGCTAACCAAGACCTTAGGGCATTGGTTAAGAAAAAAAAAGTTTTAGAGTTTTTAATGTATGTAATGACATTAAAAATCATCGAGTTTCATATTTTTAACAAAAAATTATTACTTTTATTTTTTTAACAAGTACCCTAATGATAATTATTAGTTTTTTTTTCTTGATATAAAGATAGAACAATTTAATGGTGTTATCCGTCGATGACATAGGAATTTATTGTGTGTCTTCTCGTAATTACTATGTTGTGGCGAACATGCTTATAATAATAACATTAATTAAAAAAAAACTGCATTTTCCATTTTCTCTCCAACTTGGCGGTCTCATAAATCATACTAGTATATTCGTAAGTACCCGGCCCTCTGTTTCCTTGACATGCTTATTTTGGGAAATTCACATTTAATGATATTTACCTCATTGCCTCATTTGGTGCTTATACATTCACAAATATCGTATACACATTTTAGCTCAACTATTTACACACGTACGTACTCTACTTTTTATGCATCTATTTTATGCCCTGATATCCGCAAGTAATTAAATCATGCTATGGAATTCACATTTATTTTTTCTTCATGAGAACAGCTCTTGCTGCAGCAGCAGGTGGAGGAGGACATATAGTTCAGTTTCAGAAGATATTTTTGTTTTCAATATTAATTATAAAAACAGTTTTTTCATATTGTTTTTAAAATTTTACAAATAAAATTTAGAAAATAAGAGACGAGATAATAATAAAATGACGGATTTATAATTAATATCATAAAAAATGTATTTTGTTGGTCCAAAATTTACTGTAGTTTTATTTTTGTTTAACTTTTGTGGTTTGTAATTGTGCAAAACCATGGGCCTAAGATAATGACATTGTTTTTGGGTCGCCCATTAGGGTCAGAGCGGGTCGGTTTATCTCCAGTTTCGTTTGGGCTTTCTGCTTCTAACAAAACAGTTAAAGGCCCAATCCAACTAGAAGCTGCATGTGTACTACTAGTGACCTGCGTTATGCTACCAGCACGCTACTCTTGCATTAATTTAATAATGATTGGCACAATTTACCCAAAAATTAATGATTGGCTCTTACCGAGTTATAACTTTTAAGTGCTCTAGTTCGTTAATTTTAGATTAATTAATATTTAAACTCAAGCAGAGTCATATATAACTGGTGTTAGCGAGAAGTTATTAGTTTAAATATGAGAAATTTAATCTAAAATAGGTGTAGGTGACATATAGTTTCAGGTTACGGTGATTTCAATAATAACTAAGGTTATGAAATTCGAGAATTTAAGTAAATTCGTGGAGTTTTAACAAACTCGAATCATAAACCCGTATAAGTTTACATACGTAAAAAAAATGTTATAAACAATATAATTAAAAACTAAATTTGATTAAATACTGTATTTATAATTAAAATTAAATAATGTTAATTTTAAATTAAATTAATGAAAGAAATATTATAAAATACACCTTAATGCATAACACTTAGTGGTTATGTCATATTTTATTGAGTATCTGTATTATTTTATAATTCAATAAAATATAACTCAGTTATGATAAATATATGAAATTCGCTAAATAAACTCAATATATATTATCTAATATAAACAATGTTAGGTAAATATCTAACGAAGTTACAAAATGTGTACATTTTGAGGTAAACTCGTAAACTCGTAGGTAGATTTTAACTAGTAAACTCGTTAGTAGAATCGAGAGTTTACTTAAACTCGTACGAGTTTATCAAAAAAGAGTTTACATAAGTGTTAACTCGTTTTGTGTAGTAAAATCGTAAACTCTTGTGAGTTTACGAGTTTAATAACCATGATAATAACAATAAAAAATGCAACTAATTATTGTGAGTGCTTCTATTATAACGTGGAAGATTATATTGCGAGTCCAAATCAAGAACTAAAATGTGTACCAAGGGCACTAAATTGGATTATAACATGAGTAGCTAAGAAAGCATGGTGCTCTATATATAGTGAGACATATCTCAATGTAGAACTTGGTCCAATTCCCTTATTGTGTTACCAAGCTCTACAAGGAAAGTCAATAGAGCTTCACACATTTCACGTGCATCAGGGTCACCAGGATTTCTCTTCTTTGAAGAGTAAACCATCCACGCATGATCAAGCATCCTGGAACTTGGGCGTCGCGGCACGTGACTAGGCCGTCGCTCTTCTCTCCGTACCTGAGCTGCAGGTGGAGAGCACAAACAGCCATTGCAGCGGATACAGGAATCATCACCGGACTCGTTGGACATTGGTGGTAGCGGGAGCCAGGGGAGTTCTGCATGAGCTGTGTGTGTCATTGTTGCAAGAATACCAGGGGCAATGCTTGCTTCAGAGTGGAATGATAGCAGAGGGATATCGAGGGAGAGCTCGTGCTTTGTGATGAACTCCTTTCGCTTCTCGTATGTGAGATCCTCCAATGCCCTTATGTCACCCTAAAGGGAGAGAAATCCGGATTTAATGCTATGAACTTCGATTTTGTTACAGCAAAAAAAACCTCCAAAATCAGGTGCAGTTAGAATTCCTAACATGAAAATTGTCAGCAAGTTGAAGCAAAATGCAGCATGATCAGCATAAGCTCTCCATTGGTCCTTTTAAAGAAAAGAAAATATTGGACAAACAGAATTTTGTTGCCCCCAATTTTTCGACATGCATTATTTTTAACCTTTGGACGGATGAGTGGTCTTCACTCTTTTGATTTATCTAACAACCCTCCTTGAATCTTGACAAATTTAGACAACAATTCTATCCAATATCATAATTCTTGTTATGTAGCATTACTCTTAGAAAACGTGACCTTAATATAAAGTTAATACTCATGTCCACATACAAACTTTGTAGCATAGGTAAAACAGTTACCTTAATTATTTTGCATACAAGAAGTTCCGTGATCCTGCGGGTTTCTTTGTCACCAATCTGGCCTTTGCGGAGAATACCGGAAGCTATGGGGGTGCCACCATATGGAATCTGTACCAGTGCCGGTCCAGCAACTTTGTTCTTCAGGTCGGACCAATATAGAGACAAAGTGGCAGCGGCATCAATCTCGCCCTTACTGTGTCCTAGTAGCATCACTGGCTTGCCAGAACCCCAGTAAATCTCCTCAATGTACTGCTTGAGTTCCAAGGCATTGTGTTCTACTGATGCCTTAACAGGAGAAACAAACATATATATATATAGGAAAGCCAGACACCAGAAGAACATGTTTTTATGGCGAATGGTGGGAAAATGTTCAGAGAAAAAGTTGTTCAACGAGAAAAAGTGCATAACTAAGGAACAAAAAGCTAAATGCATCTCAGCGAAAAACCAACTACAGAACCAAGTTTTGTAATGTAATTTGAATTATATTTGAATTGGTTGAAATTGGTTCCCTAATTTAAATAAACTGACGATTTGATTGATTACCTCACTATGAACTTTCGCAATATGGCAAGCTAGACCCATCTTGGAAAAGAATCTCTTGGTGGCAACAAAATACAAGGGTCCATGATTGCTAAAGAGACCTGTATTGTAACATAAGGAACTTTTTTATTTTAACTCTAACCACAATGGTACATAACATAGAGATTTTTGCCATACCTGGAATCAGCAGATAAACAAATGAGGTAGGTAGTGAGTGCTCCCCATTCCTGTAAACCAAAAAGTTTACTAGGACATACTCCCCTAAAAAAAAGATGAACATGACTTCAGTTACATTTTGACTGTCTGAAATAGGAAGAATAATTTTAAACGACAGATTAATATGGATAAAAGTAGTTAATCTCCAAACACAGAAGGTCACAAAGAGGAGAAACTCTGGTACTATGAGAAGGATTTAGAGTATCTAAAGTACTTTCTCCTCTAAAGTGAGAGTGAGAGATAAGTGCTATCCAGGATTCAACAATACCAAATGTGTCAGCATATAAAATAGTTGACAAGAAAATCACAGTCTTCAAAAGGGTAGTGAGAATTGCTCAAAGAAATCAATAGTATGTTCTATTTCAATTTAAACCTTATAATAAAATTGGGACCTTACGTCGGAAAGCAATTCCAAGAATCTTGAAGTTCCATCCTGTACCGGAGGCATTCCAGGAGCATGCTGCAACCAGCCAATATCATCAGAAGAACCACGCAAGGTTTTCAACACGCGAGATGTAAGTCTGAGAATGCCAATAATTATCAGTTATCACTTTATAGCAGCAGTAGTCAGAAGCACAATAACGGAAAAAGGTATCTACACATGGTTACATTTTTGGCTAAAAGATGTGATGTAAAAATGAATTCCAAAAAGAAGTAATATAAATCATAAAATCAAATGTATTCCAACCAGATTGGTTTCATAAACCTACATGTTTTTACCTATGAACATTAACTTGAGCACATCTAATGCACGAGAAAGAATATCTCAAAGAAGCCATTCCCAAATTCCAAGTATATTGTAGATTATATAGAGGGAGTATAAATCTGCACACAAAAATTGATTTTCAGCATAACAGATTGGAAAAAATCGTGCAAAAATTTAATTGATAGAAGTGAAAGTTCAAACTTAATTAAATAAATTGATCATTCAGCTTCATCTATTTAATTTGAACACATAATCTGATGATTAACACTTAAAAAGTTCATTGACAGTGTACCATCTTGACTTTTAGTTACTTTCATGCATTACTTCTTGTTGGTACTTTGTAGTATTGTTAAACATGAAGGAAATGAGGTTATTAATTACCCTTTGAATAAAAATGAAGGAACAACCGCAGAGATATAATTGGCATTTGAAATAACTGATCTTGTTGTATCTACAAGAAGTTCTGTGGTATTGTAAGAGGCTCTTGCTTCACAGATTCCATGGTTTTCGCCACTAATTTGGGTTTGGGGTGGTTGCAAACAGGTGCTTCTGGTATAACTCCTTGAACAGTGTGAAGAAGAGGTGATCACTGGAGTGACCCCAAAATGTTCAATGAATCTAACTGCATCTCTAAGTACCAGATCCTCTGCATTATGATTATGGGCATAAGCAAATTAGAGCTATATTATTCTTTTTAATCTTTACCCAAAAAAAAGAAATTCAAACAGAAATAGATAATTGGAAAAATATAGCTTCCTAAAAGAACTGACTGACCTATAAATTGAAGAAATCGATCACAAATATAAGTTGTCAGCCTCAAAAGATTGTTGAATATGTCATATCCATGAATCAGCAAAGCAAAAAAAAAACCAATGAAACTGAGAAAGCCCTGGGAATTTATTGATCACAAGCATTAATGGCCACATACAACAACATGCAGTTGGAACTTGGAACTTTATGAAGGCCTAAATAATTGAAGTGGCGGCAACCTGCAAATACAGACACACAAGTTTTTTCTCCAACATCAACATCATCATCAACATGAAATATATTTTATGAATATAATAATAAAAAGAAAGGAAGAAGGGGGGAGGGAGATCAATGGATCGATAAGGAATTAAGGAGTGGTGAGTCATTGCCATGAGGAATGATGCAATCACTGATCGTTATCCACATGCTCTCTGGCTGGCCCACTCCTTGTTTTCTTCTTATATAGCATGCTACATATGCATATACTGTACTTTTTAATAACCCTTTTTGGTTGGTTTTCTGAAATTGAAGGAAACTTAATTTTAAGATTTAAGGTTTATGTTTCCTTCAACTCACAACCACAGTTGTACTAGGACAAAATGGAGAACTGAAAGATCTAAAATTATAAGCACTGAGCGTTTGGATGCAGTGTAACAGGAAAATAGACAGTCAGAAAATAAGAACAAGTTGAGAGGGAGGGTGGGACCCTGTAGCTGTAGGTAGTATTACTAGTTCTTAGATCTCATATCATATCATATGATTTAGCACTGCAGAAGGACAAATGGATAGGACACAGGAGATGAGATGATTGCTGCCTTTCCCTACGAAGAAGGATGAGACACGTGGAGCGTTGGGAGCAATATCTGCGTCCTTTCGTGTACATGCACAATTCACCTTCCTCACTTTCGTGACTCATGAGCAAAATACACATTTTTTTTTCCCAGTTTCTATGTTACAAGCACAATCATATTTTTCTCTCTAACTTTACATGGATGGGTTGTTCATATAATCCTTTTTCTTTTTTTTATATTACTAATTGATTATATGGTATATTTAAATAAATATTAAATTTTAAATAATTACTACAAAAAAAACACATATTTTTTAATTATGAACTAATACTTATGTTATATGAACTTTGCTAATTATTCTAATAAATTTTTAGTTTGATTTTCTTGTTGGATTTTGTGTTCACTTTAGTTAATGATAGACTAAGTGGAAGAAATCATAAACCTATTACTTTTAAGATTTTAAGTCTAAGATGTACATATGTTTGTGTGATTTCTGATGTGATTTCTCCAGATTTTGGGTTCTCCACCTGTGAACCAAAGATACTGGTGTACAAAGAAATTTGGTACATGTATACACAGTGCATGCAAGCTCCTACTTATTACTATATTCCATCTCATACTCTTAAAACTCTCTGCAGCTCAAGAAGCAGTGTTCCTCATAGTTTTGTTTTTCTTTTTGCATGACCTCTCTAGCCAGATGACGCGTGCTTCCTAGTTCAGAGGGCTCGTATGCATGCATCATCGTCTCCCCTTTATTTGAAACACTCTATTATACCAAATTGAATGAAGGGTCATGTGGAATAGGTCATACTTCAAAGGCTTTAGATGCCAGAAAAAATGTTTCTGAACCCTTCTGACCCCAAGTTGCAGCTGAACATACTTCTCTTTTGGCACTGACAGAAGTATTTGTTTCAAGTTTGGGATATCCTTCTCTGCAAGAATCAATGAGAATGCATCCCAATTCAAAACCTCGAAAAACGGCGGCACGAAATTGTCTGATATGATCACAGGCACGCACTCATAAAATATGGCCTCAACCACCCTTGGGCTGTTGACCTCATACCCCTTGGGGCATATGCAGTACTTGCTGTTCTTCATGTGCTGGATGTAATTCATTTTGCTCGTGACACCAGGAGGCATTGGCCCAAATATCTTCATGTCAGGGTCTTTGTCCTTCCAGTGCTTTAGCAATATCGGGCGCAAATAGCCATGCATGTTTCCAGCGTAGAAGGCCAGAATGTGCCTTTGGTGAGGAGGCTTTCCTCCCACATCCCTCTGAGGATTTCTTGCCGACCGGATATAAGTTTCTGGAAGAGAAATGTCTCTTCCGATTTTGAAGCCTTGAGTTACATCTGCATTGCACAGGGCTTTTATGCAGTATTCCATATGGTGCCTTGTTTCATATGGAGCCTGCAACAATCCCAGTCGTAAATCTTTAAGCTAAGTGCACAAAAACTATAGTAGACAACTAAAGATGATGCAAATTCAGCAGAACACTTCATATAACAATGGCCAACAAAGAGGGTGCAATCTCTACCCTTAGATTCATCAAAATGGCCATGATATAGCTTGACAAATAGGACTCTTCTTTGAAGCACGTCTCATTAAGACATCAAAGAGGGAGACACACAATTCTACAATCATAATAAAATTTCTTGGAAGTGAAAACATTTGGTTTATAGTGCAAGTGTAATTGGAGATAAATGATAAGGAGAGCACATGGCATACCCAATCATGGCAAGCAACAAGAAAATGGTCTGCACCACCAGTTCTGTTAAAGTAGCGGTATTTTGCAGAAATTAGATCTGTGTATTCCTTCAGGTAACGTCGGAGATTTGTCCGATTATGAGAGTTGCGCACATAAAGGGAGAACTCTAACATGCGCGCACTAAATGGCATATAAAAAAGGTGGGCCTTTGCAGGATCTTTCACAACAAATTGCTTATTTTCCTCCATCAATTTCATAAACCAGCCCTCCGAGGCATATAGTCCCTTAAGAATAGGTTGATGAAAGATGGGTTTGTTTCCTTCCTTATATATGTAAACCTTAAGTGTGCGTTCCATGAGTTCATAGCTCCTGGAAAAGCAATGAGAAAAGAAGTCAAGCCAACAGGACTTTGGTCAAAGTAGACAGAACGGCAAAGAAAACGCATGCAAAAGCAAACAAGCGAAGCCTAATGTCATATTTTGATGAAGTATTGAGATGAAACCGTCTGACAATGCTCAGCTGATTGTGATCAAGTAACACTCCAGCATGATTAAAGAGAGTTAAGGAGTAACTGGCTAACCAGGAAGTTAGTATTCTTATCAGATCAAAGCAAGTGTGAACAAAGCACCCTCGTTTTAGAACCCATGAATGAAAATCAATGCAGGACTTACTTTAGTTGTGTTCATATTTCCTTTAACAACTCTATCAAACTTACCTTTTGAACATTGAAACATTGCGAAAGAGAGGAGCATAAAGTTCTTTGTCATGTGTTACTAGAGGAGCATGCTCAATCTCTAACCTTGCAGCAAGAACTTCCAGGTCAAGTTTGGATGACCACCTTGGTCTCTGCAATCAAAAGTAGAACTTCAGATTGAAGTAACCGTAGCAATAACTAGCCCAGGTTGCTAGTTCATCGTTGAAAGAGATGTAAATACCATTGCACGAGAAGAAGCACGGCGGCGTATTAGTATACGGTTCATCTCCTGTATTAATGTTCTTGACTTAGGCGGCATGTTGCACCTCATCTTCTTTCTCACAGGAATACTCACCGGCACGACTGCAGTACTATTATCTGAGGCAAGAAAATCATTTTTTTGGGGAGATTTTTCAAGAAGGGTCAGATTAGTAGATGAAGTTGTGCTATTTGAGGTAGGAACACCAACTCCTTCCAGTTTCCTTGAATCCAGATTTGTATTTTTCACCAACAGAGAAATTGTAGAAATTCCCCCTTTTGTCTCCAAAATTTGCTTCACTGAAAAGTCATTCTTATCAGAACCAACACTCACCAACTCCAAGCTGTCTTTTTTACCAACATCTTTCTTCTCAAGTAAACTATGAATGCCATTTTTATCTGCCCCAAGTTCGAAAATAGGAATATGCCCTTTTTCCACCACAGCAACTAAAGCAGAGGAATTAGAAAACTCTGAACCATCATTACCTGTTGTTACTGGATTCCGAATAGTGGAATACTTTGCTGTTGAATGTGATGATGGAAATCTAACTTTGTCATGTATTGGTGCATGGTTCTCCGGCACCGACGACCAAGGAGCATTTCCAAATCCATATGGAACCAATATTGACTGAAACAGTAAGAAGTTAACAGCCAGTGCCCCCAACAGAAAAAGCAATCTCCGGTTTCCCATATTGCATAACTCGTGAAATTGAAACATGGAAACAACTAAAAGATACTCACTCAGAACTGAGATGAAACCAACACTTAAATCAGTTAAATCACCATTTGAACATTAACTTCAAGCTCCCCAATATTCTGCTGAATCAGTTCCCAAATCAGCGACTTTCAGACAGGAAGGTCAAAAAGAAATTAAAGGGTCCCTAAACAAAATGGAACATCAGAAGATCAGAGAGAAGAGATTGCAGGCAGGACAGAAATTTTCTGGGATTCAGATCAAGTAAATAAGAAAGAACTAAAATTGAATGAAAAATAGGAAAAAAGAGCAATTGGGGGCATAAATTTAAGCTGAATCATCTAGAACAATGCATGATCTCTGCTTCATATGTATGGGAATAGTAATGAAAAGTGAAAGTGTGTGGCAACATCAGTCTCAAACTCTCAACTACCAAGCATGCATGAACTTCAGGAGAATGAAAAAATGGAAAAAGCAGAGTTGAAAATTGCCATTTCTTGATTTCCACTATAAGGAAAGAGACAACACAGAGAAGTAAGAGTCTAACCTTAGTTCGGTAAATGAGTGAAGAGTTATACTTGAAGCTTCTTTTTTCTTGATTAGGTATTTTACCTTCCAACTTTCTCAGGACCCAAACAGAACAGAGTAGCCCTCCAGCATAATAGATCACAGTTACTCGCTTTTCAAGAATCATCTTAATATTTTAATTAAAACATTCAAAAGACATGTTTTTTTTTTTTTTTTTCTCCTCTTAGCTTTATGC
The DNA here is from genome assembly GCA_003254905.1 of Nissolia schottii. NCBI lineage: Eukaryota > Viridiplantae > Streptophyta > Magnoliopsida > Fabales > Fabaceae > Nissolia > Nissolia schottii. The sequence goes on along the minus strand of QANU01080279.1, from coordinate 327,381 downwards.
ACATCATCAGTCAGTGGTTCGTGCACGAAACACGAGTTACTACTGACTTCATGTGACCCCACTTTGTTTTAGTTTTAATATATCCTTGTTTTTATTTATTTTTCTGTTTCTTGCATCATGAATTTGAAAGTTGCAGGCATTTAGTTATGCAGAGGATTGATAGCAAACACGACGTCGCATTCTATATTGACGAAAAATATTACTATTTTTCTAACCTATCATTAATTTAACCGTACCAAATACGGATATTTAAACAACCACCTTCAAAATAAACAGGTCGTGCTATTGTTAAAGGATTAGAAAGAAAAAAAAAAAAAAGTGTTGTCGATCAGATTAAATTTTAAGACTCAAATATATTCCACAATTTTTTATTCTTTAATTTCTTAATAAGCGTCGGCTACTTTATCTCGCCTTAATCTAAAAAATCCTTCAAATTATGTTTACGTAATCTAAAAACCGTGCCAAACGACGTCGCTGACATTCATTCATTCATTTATTCACATTTCACTAACTACACAGTTCACAAGAATGCGAAACACTTTATCTCTTCCAACTCCATGGCTCTGAAGCTGCCAACCACGGTTGGCTTCCCCATCTCGCTCGACCCGAACCCGACCCACTCTCACCCTTCCGCTGAGCTCCGCTTCTCCCGCTCCAACAACCCCAACCCTGACGCCGGCACCTTCAATCACCACCGCCCCCGCCGCTTCAACACGCCCGATGCCGACCAACCCTCCTCCTCCTCCCCCGTCCAAACATCCCGCCCTCCCTCCGCCCGTTCGCACCCAGCATTCAGGTTCTCCAACATTCCCAAATGGAAACCTAAACCTATAAGAGCACCGCCCGAGAACGTCAAGATTGGGGACGACGGAGTCTCCTACGTCATCGATGGCGCGCCCTTCGAATTCAAGTACAGCTACACAGAGACTCCCAAGGCGAAGCCCCTCAAGATTCGGGAACCGCCGTTCTTGCCGTTCGGGCCTGCCACCATGCCGCGCCCATGGACCGGGCGTGCGCCGCTTCCCGCCAGCAAGAAGAAGTTGAAGGAGTTCGACTCGTTCGTGCTGCCTCCGGCGAACAAGAAGGGGATCAAGCCGGTACAGTCGCCGGGTCCGTTTCTTCCGGGGACGAGGCCCAGGTACGTGCAGACGAGGGAGGAGATTCTCGGGGAGCAGCTGACGAAGGAGGAGATCAATGACTTGGTTAGAAGCTGCATCAAAACCAACCGCCAACTCCATATTGGTTCGTACTCATAGCAGTTTTGAACTCAAATTAAGTTAATTGAAACGCATAATTAATAGTTGATTTGCCATGGTAAAGAAGATAATTAAGAATCAATATAGTAAGTTAATAACTTGAGCTTATGCTTTCTCATAGTATTTTCAGAAAGGAAGTTTGGGTGATCAGTGAAGGGATATATATTGACTTGAGTGATGTAGAAGTTTTTGCATAACCTGGCTGGTAAAATGTGTGTAGCACTTAACATTGACTGAGGGCGACCAATGTAAATGCTGTTTGTAGCTGGATTTAGAACATGAGTGCTGGAGACAACTACTCTTCACTTTCTCTTTTTTTTATTACTTTTTCAAATCTTTGCTTTGATATTTCCATACTTTTTTTTTTGGAGTGAGAGTAATTCTGTTCGCGATACTAAAACTTCACTCCCAGCAAGCTCAATATGTCAGAGTTCACTCATGGCTCATTCACTTCTATCCTCTTATGATAAGAGTCTTATATGTTTATTGGGAATGGCGAGTTTACCTTTCTGTTGCTTTCAATCTTCTGTTGTAGGTAGAGATGGCTTGACACATAACATGTTGGATAACATACATGCACATTGGAAGCGGCGCAGGGTGTGCAAGATAAAGTGCTTAGGAGTGTGTACTGTTGATATGGATAATGTGTGCCAGCAGTTAGAGGTTGGTTTCTTATGACCTCTGTGATCCAGTGATCTTTCACAGTTTCCCCTGTAGGTTAATGCCAAATTATCTCAACTTTAATGCGTGGTTTTTTATGCTATGACAAGTTCTGTAAATAACAATTTCTGCTGGTGTCTCACTGTGTTTGTTGCTTTGTTACAATATTTTGCCTTTTACTCTTATCTTTCTCTCTTTCTGTTATTCAATTAAATGCTAAAAGCAATCTGGGATTAAAATTAATGTTGGAGACACTCTTAATCCAGCCTTTATCTTTGACTTGGGTAGACAGGTACTCAGGTGGTGAGGTTTGGAATTGTTCCTTGGCAACTAACTACTTTGTCTTTGCTTAATTATCTGAAACTTTTCAATTTAATTTTTTTCCATATGGTTAAGTCCCACATTGCTTAGGGATATGACAAAGATAGCTTTTAATAACTAGGGCAACCATTTCTCAATAAGCTAGTTTATGAGGTTGAGTTAAAACTCATTCAATTCTCAGACTTACAATGGTTTACCTTAACCTGCTTGTGTTTGTTGCCTATGCTCCCTGACGTTCTTCATTAAAAATAACTCATCATCTTTTAAAAATCTGTGTTTCTTTTGCCTCGCATTATCTGGTTTGCCAGGAAAGGACAGGGGGCAAAGTAATTTACAGAAGGGGTGGTGTGTTGTTCTTATTCCGAGGCAGAAACTACAACTATAAAACTCGACCGCGTTTTCCTCTGATGTTGTGGAAACCTGTGCCTCCAGTATATCCTAGGCTGGTCCAGCGAGTTCCGGAAGGTCTGACAGTAGTAGAGGCAGTTGAAATGCGTCGAAAGGGAAGGCAATTGATTCCCATATGCAAGCTAGGTACCATTTTAAGGTTAAGGATGTTCATTACAGTTAACAAATGAAGAAAAGTAGTTGTCTTCTTTATTTTTTAATTCCTGGCACACAGACATTTAGCTGTCTTCATCTTTGTTGTCACATGAAGAAATAGCTAAGTACCTTTTTTTTCTGATGCATGTATAGTTTTTGTTGTATATACACTGGCTATCTTTTCTTGTGCAGGAAAAAATGGTGTTTACTGTGACCTGGTGAAAAATGTCAGAGAGGCATTTGAAGAGTGTGAACTGGTGCGTATAAACTGTCAAGGCATGAATAAAAGTGACTACAGAAAGATTGGAGCAAAACTAAAGGTATGACCATTTTTACCACAACTTTGCATCCAATATTGAAGATCAAATGGACTACGATTCTTTTTTCCGTTTGTTTTGCTTTTATTATGCCATAGGATTGGCATATGTTTCATTAATTTTTTTAATTAATGATGATGCTATAGTAACATCCTTTTTAGGATCTCGTTCCATGCACATTGCTTTCTTTTGAAAACGAGCACATACTTATGTGGAGAGGACGAGATTGGAAGTCATTTTTACCAAATCTCGGGGATGACTGCAAGGAAGCCAATAATGAAAATTACAAAACACTGCCATCAGAAGTCTCTGCAACAGGTCTACAGGAGAATTCAGTAGAGCATATAAGCAATTTATCTCATGATACTTGCATTTCCTCTAGCTCAAGTGATGTCACTTTGGAAAGGTGTGAGGTGCCGAGTCCCACAGAAAATAGCAAGCAAGCTGTGACTTCGGTTACTACTGCTGCTTCACTTTCAAGAACCTATGAATCTGAAACCATGAATGATGTTACAGGCTCCTATGATGAGCCAGAGCCTTGCAGGAGCAGTAGTCCTGATCTGACTAATGCTCCTGCAGAAGCGTCGGGTGTCTGCCATGGATCTGAGGATACGGTAGACAGCAAAAGCAACAGTGATGGCCTTTCTGCTTCAATTTCAGGGTCTGATATGATCCTAGGAGCTAGTGACGATTTTATCAGTGACAAGGTAGATCCTCATGTTGATGAGTTGCCAGATGGTTCAAAAGCAGAAGATGATAATCGGCCATCAAGGTCAGCTTCACCTGGTACTAAAGCCATCTTATCATTGTTGGCACAAGCTGTCGAGAAAGGCAGTGCACTTATTTTAGATGAAGATTCTTTGGATGCTGACATTATTTTTCAAAGGACACTTGCCTTTGCCAAATCAGCTCCACCCGGACCTATTTTTAGGAAATACAGAAAGGCGATTGTTAAAAAAAGTGACAAGCAAGAAGTTTCGACTTTGGTGAAAAAAGAAACTGCTGCTGTTCCCGTGAAAGGTAAAAGTGAGACAAGTTCGAAGAAGATTCCCAGGAAAGAAAATTTTGATGAACGATTTCTTAATGTTGTACCACAAGGAACACTAGGAGTAGATGAGCTAGCAAAACTTTTAACATGATACTAGTTTGTATTATCAAAAAGTACTAACCGTCATACATAATATATATTGGTTGACAATAGCTGCTCGTTGCATTATTTTTGTTACTTTGCTTGGTCATACATTAATGTGGTTTCAACTCTGCCGTGATTTGATTGTTGATCTCCTCATGGTTCCTAATTGTATTTTGTAGTAGGAAATTTTCATTGACGAGGAAAAGGAGATTTAATACATATAAAGCATTTATATCCATTGGAAATGTGACGCATATAATCCAATTATTTATAATAATACGAGCATGAACAATTGACTGAAAAACAATAACCCTAAACTGGTTCTATCTATTTTGTTGAGACTTTTAAGTAGAGCCTGGCTTCATGTTAGATGTCTCTAGGTCTTGGACCTTTCTTTGTCCTACGATGCTCTTCCAGAACCAGTGGTTTTCAAATAGAAGGTAAATCTCCTCAATCGGAACCTGCTTTGTTTCCGGCAGGAGGAAGAAGATGAAGCAACTCATGACGACAATCAAGCCCCCAAACAGCAAGAAGATTCCATATTTGAGGTGGCAAAGTGACATGAGGAACAATTGTGCCACGAGTGCAGTGAAGATCATGTTGACACAGACCACAATACTCTGTGCAGCTGACCTTATCTCCAATGGGAAGAGCTCACTGGGAACCAACCACCCTAAGGGACCCCAAGATCTTCCATATGCCAAAACGAATAAGAAAATCACAATAACAAGAAAGACACTGATGCTTTTTGAAAGTTCTTTGCCATGTCCAAAATCCACAGCCAAAGCCACGGCAGTAGCAATCTGCAAAACAATCAAGATAGTCATACTCAAACAATCAATTAAATGAGCGATAGTTATCATTGCATTTGTTAGGTGATCGCAAAAAATTGGTAGTTACCATGCAGCATATCATTTCAAAACCAGCTTCCAGGAAGAATGCCCTTCTACCAAACTTGTCAACCAAAAACATTGAGATGACTGTGGCAACAAGGAGAGCTCCATTGGTGATAAAAGATGAAAACAAAGATGCATTATTACCAAACCCCAAACTCTGAAAAATGACAGGAGCATAGAAGAGGATGGAGTTATTGCCAGTTAGCTGCTGGAATGCTGGGATCCCCAAGGCACCTATTACTAGTTGAGGCCTGTACTTCCTCTTCAAGAGTGTCCTAAAAGGGTTGTCCACGGCTCGAGCCTCTTCACTGGCTTCAAGAAGATCTTGATATTCGGCTTCAACATTCTTAGTGCCCCTAACTCTCTCCAACACTCTTTTTGCTTCCTCCAATCTTCCTTGTTCCACAAGACTGTTAGGTGTCTCAGCACAAAAAATGCCTCCAAAAAGCATTAGAATTGCTGGAACAGCCGCCAAACCCAATGATATTCTCCACCCATTATGCATTTTGTCAGTGAAGTAGTTCACTAGGTTAGCAATTAAGATTCCAGCACAGGTTGTGAACTGAAACAGTTGGTTCACTGCTCCTCGATTCTTTGCTGGAGCCATTTCAGAAAGATACAATGGAACGGCCTGCGCAGTTACATGTGGCAGTAGCCAGTAAGAAAATATATAGCAGACTTTTTTATACACAGTAAACCATCACATTAGTCCTAAAAGTTGGCATTCAACTTTAAATCTGTCCCTGGCGAATGGAAACTCTTCTTGAGGTCTCTTTTAAGTTCCAAAAATCCATCAAACTAGTCTTTGGAAGGGACTATCTTGATTAACATCGAATGACTAACTTGACCGACTTTTGCCAAATATATGGATCTCAAAAAGGGTTTCAAAGCTTCAAAGATGAATTTGAAGCCAGTTGCCACCTGTGAGGACTACTGATTTGATAGTTTACTCTTTGTTAATTATCATGTCCTATATGTATGTTTGTATTTGGGAGCATTTTTCACTTACTTGGTTGCCAAAGCCAATGCCCCCTCCAAGAAGGACCCGGCCAATGATGAGCATGGCAATGTTCTGGGCACCTGCATTGAGTGCTGCTCCAGCCAGGAAGCTAAGGGCTCCAACTATGATACTGGCCTTTCTTCCCTTCTTTCTTGTTAAGTAGGAAGCAAAGAATGTCATAATGAGTGCTGAGAAGTAAAGGGATGACGTGAACAGTGTCAGTACTTGGTTGTCATATTTACAGTAGTCTGTCTCCTTCAGATGCATGTGCTTCCTTCTGTACACGTCCGGGAAGAACTCTATCAGGAAATCATCCATTGATGTCACCCCGCCTGAATTAAATCAAATACCAAAGACAAGGTCAGCATCTGATCAATGATCATACTTTGCAGCAAGATGAATATCATTCATGATTTTAGTCACTATTAAAAGAAGCCTTATAAACTGTAGACAATGTTTTTGAATGTGAATCTCAAACTGTAAAGCTAAAGCATTGTAAAATTACATAAAACTTCTTCGGGAGTTCCTATTAAGCGTCCACCTAGAGAATCTTCAGATTTGACAAAGAGACTGAGATCTTCACAAAATCTAATTAATAAATTTGAAATTAATAAACCAAATTATATTTTGCTCAAGGATGGTACCGCTCAAACTTTTCATATCATTGTTCAACTTTTATTTTCCTTTGGATGAATCTATTCTGATTATTTTTACCAGGTAACATTTTGTCTTTTGAGAAAAAATTACGGATTCCAGTATTTGTGGCTAAAAATTAGCCTTATATTCTACTAATTCAAACTAAGGAAATTCTTATCATTTCATTTTCAAAGTTAGCTTTTTAAAATTTGAAATTAATAAGGGATTGAATCTGAAGTCTAATAGCACGGAAGGACTCACAACCCACAGTCTAGTAGTTGGTCCCAATGAAACAGAAGAAACCAAAGCCGAGTTACAGGTAGATATAAAAAAACAAAAATAATAATAAAGTTTTCCTACTATTTTTCACGTCCTTCGAATGAAATGGGCGTAAAAACCTCAGACTAATTACTCCTATGCAACGGCTCTAGCCTCAGAGTAAATTCTCTAAGAAAAAGTCTGTGTACAACAAAATGGTGATTTTTGCAACTTCACCAATAATAATAATAATTACAATAATAGCTAAAAAAAAATGCAGGTATCATGAACCGAAGCAGCACAAAATTCCAGCCGAGATTCCCCAGGAAAAATGGAGATTTTGGAATGTGGAATTGGAATATACGGCAAAACCAACCAAAACAGAGATCATCACGTCTCTTGATGAAAGCGGCAAACAACACCTTTATTTGCCTTGCCCAAAACAGGTCAAGATCCCATGTGCAACAATAAAGTGTACTAGTTGTAGTATATACAATACGGAACCAAAAAAATAAAAATAAATATTGGTGCTTTATTAACATCATTTCGGATACAATTAACAGTATCAGAATGTTTACCAAAAAACGAATAGGCCAAGTTTTTGTGAAATTTGTTGCATTAGGTGTGAAATTCATTGAATCGAATCACAGAAAATTAGAAGAAATAGGAAACAGAAAAGCCGAAACCTGAAACACCGAGGTCATAGCCAAAGAGAGAGCCACCAAGAGCTCCAACGACACAGGTGAAGGCGAAATAGTGAGTGTATTTGTGCTCATACAGGTGTGCCCTTTTCGCCGGCCCTCCATCTGCTATTCCACCACCAGCCATTACTATTTCTCTTCTCTATCTCTATTCTCTCTTATAAAAGTTTGACTCTGTGTCCGCTGCACCAACCAGTAGGCACACAAAGAGAGTCGCAGTTCAGAAGGGACTTTATAGAGTCAATGCTCCTATGATACACGACTCATGAAATAAATAAATAAAGAAATAAATATCCATAACTCCATATCCAAGTTTTCAATTTTTATTTTATTTTTTAATTAAATAAATTGCCGGAAACAATGTGAATGTGAGTGCCAGTTAGGATAGGAGCAAATGAAGCAAGTGATGGATTATCCGAGTTTGAAAATTTGAGCCTATCTTATAGAAAATTGAATGGATAATGACAATTTGACACCAACTATATGTGAATTGATAAGGCACGACGTAACCACTACTCTGTTGGAAACTTAAAGTAACAGAAATATAGTGTAACAACTTACTCATATAAACTCTCTGCAATTTTTTTGAAATTTGTTTTGTGGCCACTTGAGAGCTTAAAGTGTAAACACAGAAAAATAAATAAAGGAGATTTTTCAGATCACTGTAGTTTCAGATGAGACGAGGAATTCAAATTGTATGACGTGGTGGATAGTAGATACACACCAAGAAAACAGTCATATTTTTCCAATTAATATTATTTTGTTAAATTGCTTGTGCCAAGTTGTCAACAAAAATATCCCCTTTTTTCTAAGATGGTGGCTGCATTTTCCAAATAATTATGCGGACATTATTTTGTTTAATTCGAAAGTTTTGATTGCATCATCCATGATAGTCAACTATTGTCTAGCAATTTGAGGCAGTACAAGGAAATATTATTATTGTAGTCGTCCATTTTTAAATTAATAGAAGCAGAAAAAAAATATATATTCCTAAAACTAATAGATAGATAGATAATGTGATAAATAAGACACGTCACTCCTAATAATCTTGTATTCAGCATAATGTCTTACTATATATTTATAAGAAGTCAAAAATATTAATTCTTTTTTTTTAAGTTCATGGTATGTTATTTAGTAAATAGATATTGATATTTTGACAAAGAAAGGGAAAAATATTCATATGATTGTTTAAATTACGTTTTCGATAATTTTATTTTAATAAGATAGTAGATACAATTGAGCTTTTCATCAAAAAATACATTTGAATTTTCTTAAACGAGGTACTTAAGCGTTAAACCAATTAATTTTTCCCATAAATAAACAAAAAGTATATATGTGAAATTTAAATACACTAAAAGTTATCAATGATTCTTTAAAAAAGTTAGCTTCTCTTTAATCAATCTCCATAAATACAATTATCACTTTTTATTACAATACATTTTGCTTTAGAAAAAAGTAATTATAAAAAATTATTAATTTAAATACATTATTGATGTAATAAGTTTTACATCGTCACTCAACCATATTTTTACATGACTATTCAAGTAATTATAAAAATATTTAAATTATTTTAATAATTTGATTATATCTAATTGAATGATTGTATAAAATATAAGTATTAGTCTCATTTATTATAAATATTTTACATTAACAATTTTTAAAACGTTCATTAATATTATTTTAAAAAATTTTGTTGGATAAATTCTGATAGTATATTTTCCAATTTCCTTATCATGATTAGAATAATACCCTAAATTAGTCCCCTAAATTTTTGTGGCCTACCCTAAAATTTTGTCCTTTAAATTAGTTCTTTCAAAAAAAAATTGGTCAAACTGATTCCTCTTAAATATTAAATTAACATCTAATTTTTTTTAATCAAATTAATCTTTATCAAAAGTAAAACATATTAATCCGTAAGTTAATAATATGCCTAACAAAAATCACTTATATGAATTTTAATAGAATGATGTGTCACCATTAAACTTGTTTCACTTTACATCATTTGCGTACTTCAAATAACCTTGCCATGATGGAATTTTTGGCAATTTGAAATATCACTCTACTCTAGTTAATGCGTTATAGTCCTGGCTTTATGTTCTATGTACCACAATCAGAAATAGTGGTAAATTGTCGGTTTCCGAAAATCAGATGCTGGACATGGGAGTTTTCGTAGTTCAGGGACCGTGCATATTGACCTATCTCTAATGGGTGGCTTTTTAGCTTTTGCTTTGATTAGTTTTTATTGCCATTGAAATGCTACTGCCACGCCACTTGAATTGTACTCTATTTAGTTTTAAATTCTATACCTCATTGCTTTGAGTCTTTGCAATTGTAAGTTTCAAATACTTTGATTTTTTAAATCTAAAGGTTGACTTTTACTTATAAGTCATTTAAGTTTAATGTAGTTAAGTTTTTTAAGGGAGTACTTTTGGTCTCAAAAAGTGTAGGACAATTTTTTGTGTTTGATAAAAAAAAAAATTGAAAAGCTTTTGCTTTTGACTTTTGAAAGTCAAATGTGTTATTGAAAAGCATAAAAAAAGAATAATTATTCTTGCACACCTGTTGTACGCCCCCTATTTTATAAAACTCTCGGCTGAGTTAGCAAAGTGCTCACCCTAACCCTTCTTTGAGATAACCGTCTCATTCATCTCTCTGCGTTTTCTCAATCTCTGCGTCTTGCTCTGTGTTTTCTTGTCCGTTTGCTCTTCGATATAGTTGTTGCTTGTTCGTTTTTCATCTCTGTTCTGCCTCATGGAGTCGTCGACGATGAATCCATTAAATTTATTTGGCAAGGAGTCGTCGTTCATGGAGTTTTTATTTTTTTTGTTTTCACTAATCACAGTGGTTGTGTCTAAGCATATAAAAAAATACAGACATAACCATGATAGATAACGAGATATAACATTTTATTATACTCAGACACAAACCNATATATATATATATATATATATATATATATATATATATATAAATCCTTTGGTGAAAATAGACACAACCTTTTTGTTATTTGAGACACAACCAGTTTAAATAAACAGACACAACCTTTTCTTGAACTGATACATAACCTTATTAAACAACATGACCTAACCATTCTTTATGTATATATAAACACTTTGGTAAAAATAGACACAACTTTATCAAATTAAAAGACGTAACATTTTTGTTATTTAAGACACAACCAGTTTAAATAAACAGACACAACCTTTTCGTGAACTTAGACCTAACCTTATTAAACAATATGACATAACCGTTATATATATATACACATACAACAGAGGAAAGTATTTGATGGACTTTGAACATAAAGATGGACAAAACGAAAGATGAACAGAGGAACAGATGAATAAATAATTAGGTTACAAGAGTTATTGAAGGAGAAAAGTCGTGAGAGAGAACGCGAAATGTGAAGGGTGAGAGAGACAGTTTCACAAGCGCTGTGGGTAGTTATTGCCGCAGGTGTGCACCATGCCACCATGTGTGTAATAACTTGGTGTGCAATGATTACAGCGGTAAAAAAAGCTTTTTTGAGCTGACATTAGCTCTCTAAAACTTCTAAAAGACTAGTGTAATCTTAAATTTTAATAAAAACTCAATATTATCATTCATTAATTAATAGAAAGTGAAAATATAAATTATTTTTGTTAATATTTATGTCTTTTATAATTATTGTATATTTTAAAAGTAACTTAATGATATATTTATTAAAGACTATTATTGTGATTTATGCTTACTGAGAGTAATTTTTATATTATTTTACACAACATTATTATTATTATGATTTTTTAAGAGCAACTTTTAGATAGTAAACAACTTTTAGGGAGTTGCAATATTACCAAACCAAACCTTAATTGTCACAACACATTTAAAATCTCAATTATTGTTAGAATCTCATTTAATTTACTCACGACTTACAATTTAATGAATTAAAAGAAATCAAATTTTGAATTTCAAAAAAATTGTGCTTGCAGTTTGAGATCCCAATACCAACATTAATTCTCATGACTTTCTTTCTTTTATGGTTGATTCGAGGTTTTATCTATGTAAAAAAATACCACATTATTATTTTTCATGATAAATTGATATATTTTTAAATTACCATAAATTTTAATTGTTAGACATAGATAATAATGCCTGCTATATAATTAAATATTGTTATATAAATAAAATATAATTAATTCTCTTACTTATTATATAAAAAGTCATGCATATAAAATATTAATCATATAAAAGTATAATTGTCAATACATAACCATCAAATTCATTAATATATTTAATCAATTTAATTGACTAAATATATTAATTTAAAAATTTATTAATTTTGTGAAGTTACAATTATTATGAACAAGAACAGTACTAATGGATGACTCCTCACACCCTTCCCAAGTATCCCGTGATTAGTGATTACGATGGCAATGAGAAAATAATTCATTTAAAAGCCATCGTTCTATATATTTTATTTTTCATGGGATTAAGTCTTCACACTATAAGATTATGAATTTTTTTTCTCTTTTTTCTTTAATGAGGGAATTATGAATGTCGTTGTGTTGTTGACGAAGGACCCAGCGTTAGTGTTGGGAAAATTGTGACTGAGCTGTGTAAGGGTGGCGTTGATGTCTGTACCTAATATATAAAAATAAAATGCAAGAATATTGGCGGAGACAACGGGAATATTTTATGTATATATACTTTTCTATGCATTTCAAAAATAAATTAATTATCTCGTCAAAAAATTAATAAATTAAATTATCTGCCATTGATGAAAAAATGTTAATTATCAGTCATTTGAAATGATTTGTAATATTAATAAAAAACTATTCACGATATTTAATAAATTGACAGGCTGTTTGTCAATATATTCGTTTTTATATTTTGTAATTATTTATATTTTTAAATATGTAAATGATCATTTGATAGTATTAATTATGGTAAAAATATACTACTGCAGTAATAACATTTAAAAAATAATAAATTATGACCAAAGAACCAGCTCCTTTTATATATTAATATAAAATATCATAAGATGTATGTACCCAAGTAAAAAAATATCATAGGATTAGAATTTTCGACATGATTCTCTTCTATCTTTGTCATTTCATATATAATGTTTTTTCCTTAATTTTTTTTAACATTGGGAAGATCGTTGAGGCATATGCCTTAAAAAAAAAAAACTTTGGACTAACAGTATTTTCTGTTTTTTCTTTTTTCTCTTATTTTTTCCCGTTATTGCTTAGCTGTATTTAATTTGAATTGTGAATATCACGTCCCAAAAAAAATTGTGAATGCCGAAATCAAAGTCCTTGTAACTTAAAAATATGGTTAAACATTTTTCCCTATAATTATGGATACAATTTTATTTAGTTAGTTAGTTACGTGCATATTAGTTAGTTACGCTTTGATGATTGGTTAGTTAAGGCTGAGCTATCGCACCATAATGAATCATCAATCTTTCTTTTTTTTTTTTTTCCTTTAAAAATGTTATGTGTACACCTAATTTCATACATTCATGCATACACTATTTAAATTAAGTAATTAATGATTATTATAGGTATATAATATAGTTTCCCAAAATAGAGCGCAAATTTAAAGGTGTTAAAACACAAATAACGCATGCGTTAAAGCACAAATTTTACGCGCATTCATGCTTGTACTACACTATAAACCTATAGTTCAGATTTATATATAATCTGAATTTTATTTAAAAATGTACAAACATTATAAATAGTAATGCATAAATTTTATATGTATGAATGCTTAAACATTACAAAATTATCAAAGTATTTTACAATCTGAACTTTATTTAAAAAATGCACAAACTTTATTTCCACGAGTATACAAACATTACAAACTTATAGATAACATTTTTAATAATATTTAATTAAGCGTACAAACATTACAGGTATAGACTTTATATATATATATAAGTACATGTGTATATTTTTTAGTGTACGAGCAACCTGACGACTTCTTCTTCTTCATTTTTTTTCCTTCATTCCTTTCTTAGTCGGTTCGGTTAGCCTGGGTTTAATGTTGAATAATTTATTTCTTTCAACCATGTTTTGATTGGGGCTTACACTTTTCCTCAATAATGGTCGAATGTATGAAGCTAGTCAAGAAGGCAATGCAACAGTAGTGCTAATCCGTACAAAATATAAGATGTGAGATTGAAGTAGGAATTTATGATTTCACTAATTAATTGAGGAACAAACAAGTACAGAACTGACTAAAGAACGAAAGTAACTCACTAATTATTCCTTGTTGCGTACACTTAGAAACTGAATGGCATCCATCCATGTGATGTGCACCTTAATTATGCATTTGCATTTTCCCTATCCTGATTTCCCTCAGCCACAATGTTCTTCCAGAACCAATGGTTCTCAAATAGGAGATAAATCTCCTCAATTGGAACCTGCTTTGTTTCGGGCAAGAGGAAGAAGACGAAGCAAGTCATGATGCAAATCAAGCCCCCAAACAGCAAGAAGATTCCATATTTGAGGTGGCAGAGTGAGACGAGGAACAACTGTGCCACAAGTGCAGTGAAGATCATGTTGACACAGACCACAATACTCTGCGCAGCTGACCTTATCTCCAATGGGAAGAGCTCACTGGGAACCAACCAACCCAAGGGTCCCCATGACCTTCCATAAGCCAACACAAACAAGAAAATCACAATAACCAGAAAGACGCTCACGCCTTTCCCAAGTTGTTTGCCGTCCCCGAAGCCGGTGGCCAAAACAATTGCTGTGGAAACCTGTTTGGAGGATGCATCATCAAGAAGTCAGTAGTGTGTTTGGTTCATTCATGTTTCCATTTTCAGGATGGATTTTATTTTATTTATGAAAGAAAGAAACATATATAGTTACCATGCAGAACAACATTTCTGCACCAGCTTCCAAAAAGAAAGCTCTCCTGCCGAACTTGTCGACATAAGCCATTGAGATGAGTGTGGCAAGGACAAGTGCAATACTGGTAATGACAGAAGAATAGAGAGAAGCGGAGGAGCCGAATCCCAAGGTCTGGAAGAGGACAGGAGCATAGAAGAGGATGGAGTTATTGCCAGTAAGTTGCTGGAAAGCAGGGATAGCCAAGGCACCGATGATGAACTGTGGCCTGTTCTTCTTCAAGAGAAGGTTCTGGAATGGGTTCTTGATGGCATGTGCTTCCCTACTGGCCTCCATGAGATCCTCAAACTCAGCGTCAACATTGGGGGTACCCCTAACTCTCTCCAACACCTTCCTCCCCTCATCAAACCTCCCCATTTCCACAAGACTGTTGGGTGTCTCAGGGCACAACAGCCCACCAACAAACATGACTGTTGCCGGAACCACTGCCAAACCAAGAGACAATCTCCATCCCCATGGGTGAAGCTGCTCGGTTCCATAGTTTATCAGGTTCGCAATCAAGATTCCCAAGCAAGTTGTCAACTGGAAGAGTTGGTTCACCGCTCCTCTAACCTTGGCCGGTGCCATTTCGGACAGATACAACGGGACTGCCTATACACACACAACATTAACAAGAAGGAAGAAACATACATAAAATGAGAGCGTGCGTGCACCTGACATACATTTTGGATCTCTTCTCTTCTCTTCTGGAAGCACTAGTGTTTGAAACGGAAAACTTACTTGGTTACCAAATCCAATGCCGATTCCGAGGAGGACACGCCCGAGGATCAACATGAAGAGGTTGAAGGCCGCGGCGTTGAGGACAGCTCCTATAAAGAAGCTTACGGAACCACAGATGATACTGGCTCTCCTCCCCTTGTTCTTTGTCACCGGGGAAGCAGCAAAGGTGGATAGCAGCGCCGCAAAGTACAAGGAAGAAGTGAAGAGTGTTAACATCTGGTCGTCGTATTTGCAGTAATCTGTCTCCTCCAGATGTGCATGCTTCCTCGCATACACGTCCGGGAAGAATTCCTTCAGGAAATCGTCCATGGAAGTGACTCCACCTAAATTAAACAACAACAACAACAGCGATTTCATGTTAGGATTAATTTTGAATGGTGGTGAAAACAACACGAACGACAAGAAACCAAAAACAGTCGACGATATTTAATGGTATGATAATTAATTAATGTCATAACTAACATTTTAATTGGCTGACCTGAGACGCCGAGATCATATCCGAAGAGAGATCCACCAAGTGCTCCAACAATGCAAGAAAAGATGAAATAGCTGGTGATCTTGTACTCATAGAGATGAGCCCTCTTCAGATTCGCACCATCCGCAAACGCACCACCTGCCATCTTGTATGTATGTATGTCTGTCTGATGTCTCAACCCGGGAAAGCCTTGAAAGAAAGCTGAGACAAAGAAAGTCAAGTGCTTAGGAACGCATGTTGTGGTGGTGCTTTTATAGGCTCCATTCAACACTGTTAGTTACAGCGGTAATACTTCCACGTTCCACTTCTATCCAAAAATTACTGGACAAAGAGACATGTTAAGACAAGGTGGGTTATTTTAGCATTTCAAAGCGACATGTTCGAGTCAAGTCCCCTTATTACACGAAAGCGTGAGAAGAGGGAGTGACAGATATATATAAAAGAGAAAAAAATTTGTAACCATTTGATTAAATAAAAAGGAGATCCGCTAGTTTGTAAAATTGACTTTAGTGGTTAAAATTAATCATGACCAAATTTCTTCAGCCACAAAACATGTGTACTAACTTCCAATTCCAATTCTTATTCTTGTAGATCTGATTGTCAAAAGTTAAAAGAAAATACTTGGAATATAATTTTGCAGTTATGTTACATGTACACCCATATATCATACACCATACATACTGTAACCGCCCGACTTTTTCTTTCACTAAAAATTTCACATAATAAATAATTAAGAATATATTAATAAGGAAAAGATAAGATAAAAATAAAATAAAATTCAAATATTAATTTTATTCCTGTAATATTTGTTAAAAATAATGATTTCGCAATCTCGTGGCGTCCGGTGACGTTCGGGTCGACATTAGATTATTATTAGAATTTAATTATGACTCAAAGGAGTCTATAAAATACATTAATATGAAAATAAAGTCAAGAATATCGCAACAAAGATTTAAATATTAATAAGTAAAATTAATCGGTCACAACGGTATGTCCGAAATATTTTTAGGACTTCCGTACATAAATAGTTAATGAGCGAACACGACCGAAAACACACAGATAAAAATAGAAACACGGATGGCCAAGGGGCACTAATTCCCCTCACGGCACCCTCACCCCCGAAGACACCCCCATACACCAAAGTTCTTTCATTTGGTTCTTCCTAAGTTTCCTAACCTAAAGCCATCCAAAGCTCCATCAAAACTTGCCAATCAAATCCATCTTTGCCTTGATTATATTCCTCTAATTTCACACACATAAAGAAGACAAGCAAGAGTAGTTTGTGAGTTTCTCTTCACTTGGAGGAAAGAACACCAAGCCTCCATAACCTAGGTTTCCATAATTATTCAAGGATTTTCACTTCTTGGCAAAGAAGAACTCAAGCAAGCAATCAAGCTTAATTTCATCCTTCCTCCATCACCAAGCAACTCTTTAGGAAGTGGGTAACTCTAGTTCTTCACCTCTTTGATGGTGGATGATTGTATGTGATTATATGTATGTGTATGTGATTCCTTGATTATGTGATTATATACGTTAGAAATGAAGCTAGGGCTTAGGAAGATGATTCTGACCTGGATTAGATAGCATTATTATGTGTGAAAAATGTGTAAAAACTCAAGCAGGTTCCATGGAAGCAAGGGGGAAGAAATGGGAGAAAATGATGCATTAGGTTTTCAGTTTCGCCCAGTGACCGCTGAGCGGCCTCTGGCGCCGCTGAGCGGAATGCATCAAGAATTTTCAAAGGTGAACTACAGAGCGCTGAGCGGAAGGCGGTTACCGCTGAGCGGTCTGCAATCCACGTGGATGAGGATAAGGATAGGAAGATATTTTTCTTAAAGGATAAAGTCGGTGGAGATATTTTAAAAAGTTGTCAGACCGTTG
>QANU01080279.1:273425-308691 GCA_003254905.1 Nissolia schottii | reverse complement strand
TAAAGCCGTTCAGAACGTAGGCCAAATAATAATCAGTAGGATGTTTAGTATGCATGTTCACTTAGAAATCTCTGAGCGGCCTGAAGTCTGACCTAATATGAGACGAGACTCAGGAACTAAAGTTATTTCCACTGAGAACCTACCGTTCTCATTCCCACTGCCTTATGACTTCAGGTACTGATGATGATTTCTACTTTGAGGATGTTGACGAGCCGCCAGCAGAGCCATGAGCGGCCATGATAGGAGATGGACTTAGAGAGCAGGATGTCAGGATTTTTGCCAAGGGCATACTGAGTAGTATTCCAGTAGCCCTTGTATTTTGATGTTATGAATTTTGAATTCTGTATATGGTATTTTAGTTGATGTACATGTTAGGTGTATCTTACTTATTGTATATACAACTATGTCACGGATATGATGGACCACATGAATGTATTTAGGATGCTTTATTACTATACTGTTACACGCTTTGTTATATTGGTTCTTTCCAACGCATGGCTCTATTTTAGTAATGATTCAATGCAAATGAAAAGTTTAAAATTGGTCCCTATTTTCTTAAGCAACTATTTTCGAAAGATAATAATGGACTAAGATATTCCGACCAGGTAGAAAACAACCTAGTGAGCATTGTTTATTCCGTACGGGGTAAACAGTTAGCTAGGGTGTTTCACATACACCCGTATTAGAAACACTGACTCCCTAAAATAACCCTTTCATCCACTATTTCTCCCACTCCCACCCTAGCCTTCGCTGCTTCCAGCTTCACCTCGTCCAACACCTTAGCATTCTTTGCAGCCTCCGCCCTCACCTCAGCCAGCATCTTGGCCCTTTCTTTAGCCAACGTCGTCTGCTCTGCGACCAATGCCGCATTTTCTTCCGCGGCAGCTTCAAAGGTCGTACCCCTCTCCTCGGACACCGCTAGTTGAGCCTTCAGCTTCTTGTTTTCATCCTTGACACGCGTGACCTCCGCGCGCAAAGCATCCACTTCCTCAGGGTTGGCCAAGTTCTCAGAAGCATGTGCCAAAAAACCTGAGGCCTTCCCCAGAAGACAGAAGGTCCGCGTAATCGCCTCACTGGCCAAAACCCCCTCTAGCTGCTGCCAAGCCTTGCCATACAAATAACTCCGCTTGGCGATCCGTGGAAAATTCACATCTTTCGGGTACGCCCGAGCAAGTGCACTCGCGACCCATTCAGACTTCACTTGCGAAGCAGTGCCGCTGGTACGCTTACGCGGAGGAGAATGTGGGGATCGCTCAACAAAGTCACCCCAGACAGATTGAACGAATGGAGACCGCGCAGGCATTCGAACAGCTGAGTGAGCAGGAGATGGAGCCGGAGACCGCTGGGCTCGCTCCGCAGAGGCCCTCTGCTTCGCCAAATCCCTGTTCGTGGTAAGGTCACTAACCTGTTCAACTCAGTGAGCTTGTCCATCGCCTCGGTACTTCCGCAAAGTTGAGAATATGCACAAACTCATCATCAACAAACAACAAAATACTAAAAGACTAACAGAAAATAAAACAGGCAAAGCAGCTACCTAGATAAGCCTCGGCATCCAACCCCTCAACGATTTCCCTCACATTCAGAGGACCCCCGCTAGATAGAGCCATAAAAAACTCTCTGCACAAGCTCCTCCGCGGACATACCCTCTGGGCGGTGGTAGTGTATGTTCCCGTTCCAGTAGCAGGATATCGCCACCACGGTATCCCTATCACCTTCCCAAAACGCCCTTGTCCCCAGAGCAGCAAATATCTTAAAAAATCTCCATTTAAACTCTTGGTAGAATTCCTCCCACCTTGTAAAGATCTTCGTCCCCGCGTAGCCTTTGAAGGTATGCCAGCTACGATATCTGAACTACGTCCCCGGAATCATTGTGCCCTTGGGGTTTATCAACGAATACAAGCTAAGAAAAGTCTTAGGGAACGACACAATTCCAAACGTACCGCATACCACTTGAAACCCACGGAGGAGCGCCCAACCATTGGGATGGAGCTGCGTTGGGCTAAAAGCGCACAACGCCATTAATTCCCACTCAAAGGGAATGAAAGGCAACCTAACCCTAAGCGTGTGAAGAACACCTCATACATCCACAGGAAATGTAGAGTATCGCTATGCCTTAACATGCACACTCTCTCATCCGCGGACGCTACATCTAAACTATATTCGTGATCCTCCACGCCATCCTCTGTCAGCTCCAACGCATCTCGGAGATGCTCGACGTGCTCCCTACCAAAGACAGAGGGGATGGCAAAAGCCTCCGGGTCTATCCACCCGTAGGACATCCGCTTGTGAGACCTCCTCAATTGGCGTACCCTCTTCAGCTCCTGATAGTGCTTCTTCAACCTCCCCATTATAAAAGCTACTGAAAAATAATAGGGAAACAAAATCCCCATAAACAACACCCCTATGGCAAAGGGAGCCATAACCACAATACAGCAAGAAAAACCACAAAAAATAACCCAATCGCAACAAGCAGCAACAAAAAGATCAAACCCATAAAAACAGACAATCGCAGCAAGCAGCAACCAAAAGATCAAACCCGCAGAGACAGAGACACAATCACAACAACAAAAAGAGCACACAAAACGAACAGAGATACTCACATGGTTGGTGGCCAAACACAGGAAATGAAGACCTTTAGAAGAGGAAAGCCAAACCACGAAAGCCTCGAGAAAAATCACCTTAAAAGAAAAATCACCTCAGAGCAGAAGAAGGAGAAAAGGTTTTGGTGTGAATGGGAAGTGAAAGGGCAGGAAATGGCCAAAAGAGGGCTTATATACCAAACCGTTTCAAAAAAATTCGAAACCGTACCGGAGCATTTAAGAGACACGAAAAACAAAGCGTTTTCCCTCCAAGACATCATTACATCCTTGCCTTGATCAACCATCAACCGCACCCTCGCCACGTGTCCTCAATCAAAAGGCACGAAAACCCTCCGCAACGAGACACACGTCTCGTCACACGATTCCCCAGAAATAGAGAGCCCCAAACGTCACGTCTTCAGTAAGAGAACCATGAGTCACAGCCACCCGCGCAGTCTGCGGATCCTACGAGAAGCCAATCACAACATAAAATTCGAACCGCAAATCTTAACTCTGCGCACACATGCACGACAGACATTGATAGGCAACACCAGCATAGTGACATTACTCCGCGAAAGTCCCCTCAAACAAACGTGCCGGTAATCGCGCCTTCCACGAACATACAACTGCTAGGGCCCAAAACATCCGCGGAGCCAACAACAAATAATCCCATTCGAAACACTTCTAACTCGGATCACAGACTTCTACTCTGCGCTCCGAGCTGGGGGGCTCTTGTTACAGACTGGGCCATAAAGGCCTATCCTAACCACCCCAAGACCCAGACCCAATAGTCTGCGGACCGTCCCAATACGCCCAGACACTCAGTGAGTATTCGATGAGTTCGGACTATAAAATTGCTTTCAATTTTTTTTCCATACTAAAGCGAAATTATAACTTTTTTATGAAAAATTTCACATGAAAATATCCCAGTAAAACAAAAGTTGAATGAGAAAATTTCTACCTTAGACGTTCAATGCCCAAGGTATTATGCAAGAGTGGAGATGATTAACCACTGCATCTTACATTGCCCTCAAAGCTCTTTGGCTTGGAATGGATTAGGTTAATTAGGACTTGACTTAAGCTAAGACTGAATACCTATATGAATACGGTATGGATCTTGTTGAAGCGGATTCTGCAAGAGATTTTGTCAAATGATCTTTCTCTTGCAAATAAATTTAATCCTCTTAATATATTTCTCCCTATGTTGTTAACCCTATAGCTTGTGAGATTTTGGTCTTTGTACCTTATTATAATGATTTTGATTATTGTAAATAAATCCCAAACATTTGAAGGAAAAAAAATCATTTGTCAAACTCCACTAATAATAATAAAAAATGATATGATTTTATTCTTTTCCCCTGAGTTGGTAAAAAAAACAGGAATAAAAGAATAAAAAACTGACTCCCTCACTCTCTCACTCGATCTTCTTATCAACGTGTGTGTTTGTGACACTCACTCAATCTCTCATTCTGGCTGTGCAGTGGCAGTGGCAGTGGCAGTAGGCAGAAGACGAAGAGATTGGATTGATTCCCAATCCCAGTTCTCAATCCGATGACGATGGCTGCTTCTTCGATTCGCCCCACTCTCTCTTCCTTTAGGTTTTCAGCCGTTGCTTCTGCTTCTCGCTCCCTCTCTTTCCTTCGTCTTCCCTCCAATCCCAGTAAGTCCTCTCCTCCTATTATCATGCACCAAAATTTCATTGGTCGATATATACATAGACTAGTTTCAGCAACATACTCGAAAGTTTATATCAATTATCATATTCAATTTTTTATATATTCGCTGTTACGTACGCATGCTATATTTGACCTCAATTCCTGTTTTATTCTGGGATTTCTTCGCAATGCAAATGATAGGTTATTCATTTATTTTTTGTGTATTCCGTAGATTGAGTAATACTGTGTAATTTCGTGAACTAAAATTGTGTTTTGTGTTGTTATGAAGGAGTTCCCCAATCTTATAGTTTTGGCCTCAAATTGAGAGCACCAAGGGTGTTCAGGCGAGATGGGAATTGCGTGAGAGTGATGGCATCCCAAGCTAGCACTGCTGCTTCACCTGAAAATGTGCTGGAGTGGGTCAAGCAAGATAAGCGAAGGATGCTTCACGTTGTGTATCGTGTTGGAGACTTGGATAGGACCATCAAGTATGCCTGTATTGTATTTGAATTGCAATCATTTCATCTCTGATGATATAATCATATCCTCTTGAGCCAATTTTGTGGAGTGCTTGTTAATGGGAAAGCAATCTTCTTGGTGGTTTCAGGTTTTATACAGAGTGCCTTGGAATGAAGCTCCTCAGGAAGCGTGACATACCCGAGGAGAGATATACGAATGCCTTTCTTGGATATGGGCCTGAAGATTCTCACTTTGTTATTGAACTCACATACAGTAAGAGTCTGCTGACCATGTTGTTGAAGAGAACTAGAGAAGCGCAAAACCATATCTTCCCGACAACCTTTCCTGATATTTACACAACTTTGCACTTTGTGAAGTCAGTTATACTCGCCTTTGCAGTAGAAAGCTTTCAGTTAGTATTCATTTGAGTTTAACAACATTTCAGATTATGGAGTTGACAAGTATGATATTGGAACTGGATTTGGCCATTTTGGCATTGCTGTCGATGACGTAAGTTTGCTTTAACATTTTATAACCAATACTATGCTATCGTTTATAAACATCTTTTCCCTCTCATACCGCGTTCATTACTGGTGAATTGGTGATATTTATTCTGAATCTCATGTATTCTTGAGTCCAATTGCATCTTTCTTCTGTTGGGGAATGGGGATGGGGTGCCGAATGGAGGTGCAGTTTTGGTTATTGTTTACGATTTTATTTCTGTTGGTCTCTTAACCAACATGTATGGTGGGATTGTTTATCTGTATGATTCTTTATTAGGTTTCAAAAACAGTGGACCTGATAAGAGCTAAGGGTGGCAAAGTAACTAGAGAGCCTGGTCCCGTCAAGGGAGGGAGTACGGTGATTGCATTTATTGAAGATCCTGATGGTTACAAATTTGAACTTTTGGAAAGAGGTCCCACTCCTGAGCCTTTATGCCAAGTAATGCTTCGTGTGGGCGATCTTAATCGTTCCATAGAATTTTATGAAAAGGTGATGGTTATCCTATTACATGTTTACAGTTGTCTTATTTCCTGTGCACGTCATTAAGACATCTATGTGGTTGCATGTCATTTAGGCTTTTGGTATGGAGCTGCTTCGTACACGAGATAATCCAGATTACAAGGTTTGGCGGCATCCCTATTGTTATGTATTTTTTTACTATGAAATATTTAGAATTAGTATGGCTAGTACTCAACAGTAAAGATAATTTCAAGGTAATTTACGGTTTATATGAAATTGAGGTCTAAACTTTTTTATACGAACTCATCTACATGAAAAAAATTAATCTTAACGATAAGAGATAGCATTCCAAAACCTTATGATACCTATTCATCTATATGGAAAAATTAAGCTTAATGATAAGAGATACTGAGATAGGACTCCATTCTAATCAATCCTCTAAGATTTGACGATCCTTCGCGTGGGTGATGTATGCAAAAGTAGTGTTCAGTGTGGTGTGTATTTTGGAGGTCTTGTTACAATTGCATAACTACTGTTTCAGGATTGAGTCTCACAAAATATGCTGTTTTAGTTTCTTGCTGAATATTTGGTAGTTTACCAAAATATGCATTTTAGTATTATGTTTGTTTTGAATGCAAGACTGTTCTTAGTCTCTGTTTTATTTGACCAAATACCAATTTATCATTGTATTTACTACCTGAAATTTTCTGAGGGTTCAGCACTCAATGCGATATGCATAATATTGTTAGGTTAACAACTTGTAAATGGGAAAAAGTGTCACTATCTCCATCTGGCCATTGAGGTTGGATGTAGTTGGGTGCTTTTACATGAGACCTACACAGCATACATATGAACCCTGTTTTTGTTAAGATTACATGTGAATAGCATGGCTTGATTAGCAAACAAAGTTGGCTTTGAGTTCGTGAGTGTTTGGAATGCCTGAGGCGCTGCATAAGTTGAACAGTCAACTAACAGGATAAGCGCCTTTCATAGAGAATTTTGTGCTATCCAATATAATTATGAAAATGTATCCCTGTCTAAGTTTCAATTTATTCACTTATGGATAGTATTGTGGAAACCTTCTTCAATTGTAAGAGTTATACTGATATGTTGCTCTGTTTGTGTTTGTTTTGAAATATCTGTGTGCTGGATGTTTTTAAAATTCAGTGTTCCATTTTCCTTGCTTTAAAATCTGTTTATTCATTACTTTGGGCGTGGGCTTACCTTCACTTCACCTGTGATCCTTTGGTGGCCCCCCTTTTTTTTCCCTCTTCTTTCGGCAGTATACCATAGCAATGATGGGTTATGGTCCAGAGGATAAAAGTACTGTTCTGGAGTTGACTTACAATTATGGAGTCACTGAATATGATAAAGGAAATGCTTATGCTCAGGTGAGCAAAAGTTCCTTTCTTCTCTGATTCTTCTTTTTACCAAATCTGCTTAAATGGTTTTCATTGCTGCTGTGCAGTCATAATATCAGATTTTGTTTTCTGTTTTAACAGAATTGGCTGGAGTCTTCATTTTTCTTTTCTTTTATTTTTTAATTGAAATTTATTTTATGGTACCCTGTATTTCTGTATTCACAGTTTCTTACCTTTGGGTTGAAGATGGTTTCTTTTCTTTTATTTATTTTCTTCTCTTTTCCCGCTTTACAGATTGCAATAGGCACAGACGATGTGTACAAAACTGCAGAAGCTATTAAACAAGCTGGTGGAAAGATTACCCGGGAACCCGGACCATTACCTGGTATCAACACAAAAATTACAGCATGCTTGGATCCTGATGGTTGGAAGTCGGTATGTTTCTTTGAACTTTATGATGTAAATATATCAAAGATAAACTCTTTTTAAAGCTTAAGCAGGGAGGTCGAGGCTCATCAATGATTTATATCTAGCACTTCCAGCATGCCGGTGCACATTGGGCTTGAAACATGGGCAATGATCAACTCATTTTACTTTTTGTTAAAATTCAACTTTTATATTACAAGAAGATTTTGTCAAAGTATCAAAACTTCAAATAATAACTCTCTTGAAAGCTTAAACTACTAGGTTAAAACACATGAATAGTTTTTATGTCTTAATTAGGTTTTTCATGTGATGGCCGGGACAACTGTGCCGGGCGCTACCTTAGCTAAAGTTAGCCCATTATGATCGATGTTAAGTAACTTTGTTTTAATTCCCAGCTATCATTATCATTAGCTTGCTTTGTGCTTCTGCATTAAATATGCCACAAGGGGTTTGAAGGTTTATCTTCTGTCTGGTCTGGTGTGTGGATATTGAATTAGTTTATTTTCTTGTAACAATGAAAATTTTTTTTTCTGAGGTTTCCTAGGCAGAGTACAGTCATCCGTTTTTCATCGTTTTCCCCCTCCCATTTGGCATTTTCATTTGTCTGGTAGAGATTTTTTTAAGAAATGTACTTTATTTGTAACTAACTAGTTTTCCCACTTCTAATGTGCAGGTTTTTGTAGATAATGTTGATTTTCTTAAGGAGTTGGAGTAGAGTATTTAGGTAGGTCATCGTAGCAATGTTGTGAGATTAATATCAAACCTCTGGCAAAGAATTGGAATTCTTTGAAGTTGTTTACATCACAGAATGTATCATATTCAAATTCGATTTTGTAGATCATGGAATAATAATGACTATAGCAACGACCCTTGTAGAATATGGTTTTTAACTCTATCAAATGAAGCAAGCTTGAGAAACATATATCTTTATCTTTATTTTCTCTGCTCAAGATCTGGCAGTAGTATAAATTTCCTCGTTTGTCCGCAGTTTATATTTGAGAAGGAATCAAGACACATTGTTCAAATCGCTAGCTTCACCCAAGTGCTACTTCCATGTACAATAATGAAATTATATTATCATCTAATTGCTAAAAAAAAAGGCGCTCATGATTTTCCCTAATAAAGATTCAGCTTACACTAACAAATAATACAATTTTAATTTTATATATGAAGTGTTTAAATTTGGTTTATTGGTAGAACAAAAAAAATTTATGCTCGTTTAACAAATTCTTATTTGGTAATCATAATTTTTCATATAAGAGTTTTTTTTAATAATAATTTTAAGTTATCTCTAAAGTTTTTATCCCTTGATTTTAGAGTAAGATATTATCTTGTTCTTTAAATTTTTCTTAAAAATACTAAAATTAAAATCTATTTAAAAAGTTTTCGCTTTTAAAATAACAATTTTATTCTCAAAAACGGAAGTCTTTATTAAATAGATGACAACTTCATCACTACTATTAAACTTCGACTAGGACTTAGTAAACTTCCTAAGTTTTTTATGAAAATTATTTCACTTTATAAAGACTTTAATTTTGATGCAGTAAGGATGATAATGTAAAGATTTTTAGTATTTTATTACGTAATTATTTAATTAATTTATTTTATTTGAATGATCTTTTAAATAATAAATGCGATGATCAATTATATTTGTTGATATGTAAATATATGATAAATTTAACTATATTAATATTTTTATAGAATGTTAAACTCATTAAATGATGTGAAAACACATTATATTTAAATATAAATATGAAATTAAATCCAATTTCTTAATTGAAAGAATCAAGTCCTTAGCCTTATACTATAATTTTCCAAACTCTAATATATAAACTTTTTTAAATTAAACTTTGTGTAAAAGATGTCGCCGGTAAAAAAAAATTCAAAAATTATTTAATGAAAGAAAGAAGCGGTAATAAGGTTGCGTAAAATTTACATATATATTAACAATTTTTATCGTGTTATTTCTCGAGTATAAATACATACAAAGCACATAAACCCCAAATATTGGAAAGGTGAAGGAAGGGTTCCATCATCTGAGACTGAGACCGTAACTGCAGCAGGTTTTGAAGAGGAGAAGAGAGAAAGAGGAAGAAGAAGAAGAAGAAGAAGGGATTTGATGGGAAAGAATGCGAAGGCTGAAGATGGAAGCGAAGAGAAGCAGCAGCAAGGAGGGAAACAGAACAGCAAGAAGCGCAAGCAAGTTTTTCCATACGGAAACTACAGGAGTTACTATGGCTATCGAGTATTCTTCTTCCCTTCCCTCTCTCTTCTAACGTTTACCCTTTTATTTTCCCACAAAAAAGGTTCAAACTTTACAAACCCCAGCATCATTGATCAAAGTGATCGAAGTTTACTCAAGGAGGGGGAAAATTAGGATTGAAAAAATGATCGAAATTACGTTTAGTTTGGGTTTACCAGGAGCATGTGTTAGCGTATAGTTGAGTTTGGTGGTATCCGTCTTTGATATTTAGGTTAATTTGATAAATGTGTCTTTTTAATGTTCCAGATTGGTCCGGGCGAGGATGAAGATCCTAGGTTGAAATTGTTTAGGAAGGAGTGGTTTGAAGGCAAGGAGTGTCTTGATATTGGCTGTAACAATGGGATAATCACCATCCAAATTGGTAATTTCCCTTTCATTTTTCTTATGCAAGACACTGAACAGATAATGCTATCCATGTTAGAGCTTGAAACGATCATGCTTTACTTATTAGACTATCTTTCAAATGTGTATAACTGTGACTATTACTGCAAATCAGATAAATAATTCAGTTTGATGCTCGTTGTTGTTACACACCTATGCCCAGAGCAAAAAAAGTTCATTTTATGTGAACAATTTCATTTCTGAATGTGATGTCTAGTATGCTAATCTAAGTGTTGCCTTTCCCCCTCCACAGCACGGAAGTTTCACTGCCGGAGCATTCTTGGAATTGACATTGATTCTGGTAAGATTCGTATCAGTAATAGTTTCTGTTGTTGAAGGTGTTCTTTAAGATTTAATTTGAGCTTTGTTTCGTATTTGTCTTTATCTGACGTGGTTTAAATGCCTGTGAAATGTATCATAAGTCTGATGTGTATGCTTAAAATGTTACCAGCTAATGCTTATCAGTATCATGTTATTTAGGCCTACTCATGCCACTAGTAAACATCCTTGTAGTACTTTTTTAGCTAGTAACTTGGGATATTCCAAAAATTGAGTATAAAATGAAAATTTCATGTATTAGGCTGTCTCAAGAACAAAGAAGGGTGTGAAGAGGGTTTGGATTTTTCTTTCTGAGTCCTGTTCGGCTCTCATCAGGAACTTAGTGAAATAGTTTGCTTCAATATCATGCATAATTTAGCAACTAGTAACAAATCCTCAACTTCTGAACTCCCGGATTGCATAGTATAAATAGCTGTCTTATTGATTTTCTTTTCCTTGGAAATCTGGCAGATCGAGTTGAGGATGCATATTGGAATCTGAGAAAAACTGTTAGATTGCAATCTGCTGGAAATAAACCTGAAAAACCTTCCAATCATAGTAAGGACAAGGACCATGAAGACAAGTCAGAGAACGGTGTTACTGTCTTGTCAAATGAAGATAAAAAAGAGATTTCGAAGGAAGTTTCTTCTTCGGAGCAAAGTGATCTGTCTAGTATAGTTTCATTTAAACGAGAAAATTTTGTTCAGAGTCGGCACCCACCGGGAAAGCACTATGATACAATTCTTTGGTAAGTTGCTGCTTGTTTTTTCCTTACTGTTCCCTCTAAACAAGTCCTTTTATTCTTGGGGTGAAACTTTTAGGGGAAGGAAATAGAAACTTCCATCCCTATGCCTTGTAGGATGCTAAAAATGCTTTTCTAAATTGTTGACATTTGATTATTCTTTTGTCCTTTCTGTTTTTTTTTTGTGTTGGCTTCAACAGGACAGTTGATATTCCAATGGATTATTTTCATATTGTAGTTCTTATTTTCATAATGACAAGATCGAACTTGTATTATATGTGCATGACTTCCCTTTTTATTCACCTAGTGTTGCTAGGAGAGAATTTCTTCAGTAGCTTGACTACTACTTCTGCTATAAATTGAATATTGTTTCAGTAGGTTTATTTAAAATTGTTCTTCAATGTTCCTGTTGTGTGAAACTGAATTGATTTCTGCCATGCAGTTTGAGTGTAACAAAATGGATACATCTAAACTGGGGGGATGACGGCTTAATTACATTGTTTGCAGAGATTTGGAAACTGCTCCGACCAGTAAGAATCATCAATCATGTCTTTGCATCATACTATTGTTTTTCTGGGATCTCTTCTAGACAACCCATCAATCCCTTCTGTATTCTATATCTTGTAAATTTTCCATGTTTTCTTCTTCTATCTTTCTTAAGGCCCCATGTCTTCACTCCTTTGTTCCAATGACTTTTTTTGCCGTCCTTCTCTGTTCCAGCTTAGATTCGATGTCTGAACTCTGAACTTGACTCATGTATGAACTCTCTTGGGAACCGTCAATGCACATATCTACCTTTCTCTGAATATATATAATGTGTAAACATAATCTTTCTTCTGATCAGGGTGGCATTCTTGTGTTGGAACCTCAGCCATGGAAGTCATATGAAAGCAATCGCCTTGTCTCAGAGGTAATAATCAGCATTCCTTCTTTTATGTGATTAGTAATTTTTATATTTCAAGGGATCCTGCAAAGTTGAAACCTTTACATATTATGGTGATCTTTACATATTTGATGCAGACAACTGCTGCCAACTACCGGAGTATTAGGTTTCATCCAGACGAGTTTCAAGAAATACTGCTAGATAAGGTTTGTGCCAATTTGTCAAATATTTCTTTGGAGAACTGGCTTCCATGTTAAATGTTTTTCAATTACTATCAATCATTCATTTATTTTGTTTTGCCTATTTATTACTAGAATTCTATTGAGATTCTAATGGGTGATATATAACTTGTTTGCAGATTGGATTTAGAACAGTGGAACATGTCAATGCAGATTTGACAGGTAGCAAGACTGGTTTCAATAGACCAATTTTGGTTTTTGGGAAATGACTCCTGCAGAAAGGTGCAGAGTCAATGTTATTCACTTTTCCCCACAGAGAAAAGCAAGTGTTTCAGCTTTTGAGATTAAGTTGGTTACTCATAGACATCAAGCTTGCATGCGATGATGATTTCATGTGCATAGATACATCCCTGGTGAATAGCAGTAGTGAAGCAAATTTTGAGTTGAAAGAAAGTTGAATGTAGAGAATGAAAGTGCGATATGTTTTTATGTTTGTGTATTTTGCTACTAGCATGTCAATTTTATTTTTACATTATAGTAAATGGATATGATTTGCTTTATGTGGTACAACTTATTTTGTAGGGGGTATTAACCCTCTCAATTGTCAATTGTTGTCAAGTGTAATATCTCACCATTAATCTATTTATTGTTTATGTCATGTGTAAATCTTACCATCACAATTAATGGTGAGAGATTACAAATGATAAGAATTGGAAACAAATTAATTATATTAGAGTTCTGCTACACGTACACCAAAAAATATACACCATACATACATCGTATACTTAAATACATAAAGTTTGTGTTTTAATGCATGTAATGTTCATGTACTTAATTAAGTATAATTGAGAATATCATTTATAAGTTTGTAATGTTTGTGCACTCATGATAATAAAGTTTGTGTATTATTAA
Organism: Nissolia schottii; assembly: GCA_003254905.1. NCBI lineage: Eukaryota > Viridiplantae > Streptophyta > Magnoliopsida > Fabales > Fabaceae > Nissolia > Nissolia schottii. The sequence continues at coordinate 295,570 of QANU01080279.1, read as the reverse complement.
TGGTGTATGTATGAGTGTATAAAATTGGATGTACATGTAGTATTTTTGATTATATTAAGAGTATCCTTTGCCTATTGGAGGGTACTGATATGTCTAATATGTACGATATGTAAATACAAATATGGTAATATTTAAAATACAAATATGGTAATATGCATTAAATATTTGTCTTGTAATATTAAAATGAAAATCTATTTTTTCTTATCCTCACGTCTCATTTGTAGACTAATAAACTAATACTTCTGTTCTTGAATAATTGTCTAATTTTTATTTTATATAGATATTAAGAAAATGAATTTTTATTTTATATAGGTATTAAGAAAATGACTGAAAAGTTTTAAAGTTAATTTAATAATATTAATTTAGTAGAAGAAAAAATTGTTCACAAATAATTATCATTTTAAGATTTTAATATTAATAAAATTTTTCAAGTTTATTCTTACGTATTTTTTTTTACATATTCATTAATAATCAACTATGCAATTCAATTGTCTATGATTCAATTATCTATGAGAAGTATTCCAAGGCTAACTATGCAAGACTGGTTCCAAGGTCACTGTGCGTCTAACCCAGCTCATTGATCATCTAACCATATCAGAAGTGTACAATGTAACGATAACTATGCCCAAGTCACTATAAATATATAATGTTTAGGGTTTAGGTCTAAGGATTAAATAAAATCGTCATGTCATTGCGGTTTCAGTTCCTCCTAGAATGTAGAAACTTAAGAGAGCACTGTCAAAGTATACGGTAAGGGCTTTGATGGAGCTTTCATTTGTGTTCAATGCTATTATGGAGGTTTTAGGAGGGAACAAGGAATGCTATCTTCTTGACATTGTTGGCAAGCGTATTAATATCATTACCCTTCCAAAATTATTCCTGGCCATTACCTTATGCATAGGGAACAGAGTTGTTAACATTAATATGATTTTGTATAAATACAATACCCAAAACATGGATGCAAAATGAAATTTACAAACGTGTTGGGCAAAATATTGAAATCGCTACCCCCATAAGCAATTTCAGCACCCCTAAATTTTTGTTTAGAAAAAAAATGGTATTGAAATTGTCATAACTTGTGACGATTTCAGTACCGTCGTCTTTTTTAAAATGGTGCTGCAATAGTCATTATTTGTACCACCGCTCTTTTTTTTAAAAAAAATGGTATTGAACGCCATTACTTGTGTCGATTTCAATACCGTCGCTCATACGTTTGTAAAAAATTTACCAAAAACTTATTACAGGCATATGTTAACTTTGCGCCCATATTTATGTAGTTTTCTCTAGGGGGAACATAGTCAGTATATGCACTTAATTGTATCTGTTTACGCGCAATTACTTCTTATGTGAACCTGCATGTCCGTTTGAGAGAAGGGAGAGGGGCTCGTCTGGATTATGGTTGCCCCTCGTATTTTAATTTTACTTTGTATCATTAACATTTAACATCTGACATATTCTTTCTTACATCGGTAATACTGAGGAGGTTTGAACTTCTAACTTCATGCAAATTATCTTAACCCCTCTTGACCATTCTTAGTGACTTATTTGAGTGATTTTATTAAAAATACAATAAAAACAAAAAAATAATGATGAGCCATAAAAATGTTAAGTGATGAATAATATAATTTTTTTTAAAATGTCATTTGTATTAATTTATGTGTGAAATATCATGTCAACACATGGATATCTATTTGATGAGATTTTTTTTGAAGTATTATATGTGTTAATTTGGTATCTTACCTACAAATAAACATCAATTTTATTTCCTCAAGCTTCTATAATAATTTTTATCACAAGATTTCTGAACCTTGTACCAATTACTGGGTCCCGTTCCGGGTTCAAACACACGTCGAAAGGTTATATAATTCATTGTCCTTCCAAGCAGAGCGAACTTTTCTTGATCTCAAAGCAAAACAAATTAGAGTTCTGATACACGTACACTAAAACTCATATACCATATATACACCTCGTACTTATATATATATAAAGCTTGTGTTTTAACTCATGTAATGTTTGTGCACTTAATTAAGTATAGTTGAGAATATCATTTACAAGTTTGTAATGTTTTTGCACTCGTGAGAATAAAGTTTGCACATTATTAATAGTGTATGTATGGGTGTATGAAATTGAGTGTACGTGTAACATTTTTGAACAAAATATATGAGAGAGAGGAATGTTATATGAATAATACTTTTAGACAATAATAAGATAAATAATAATAAAAAAATAAAAATAATGTGAAGTTCATTAATTTTTTTCTCTTATAAAACACATTAATTTTATCTCATTGTTATTGTTTAAAAGTATTGAGTAATATAATAGGTTGCAAAAACACGCAAGTCAAATATAAGAAGAAAAGATAACAGTGTGGCATAGTTACCTTACCCCCAAAGAAGGAAAAAGGGGATGAGGCTTGAGCCTGACTCACTCAAATTTCCAAAACCATGCTCCAATTGGAATAATCATGGTCATAATGACCTCATTACTTTTACTTTCTACGTTTTCTTCGTTTTTGACCCGACTTTGTAACGGTCGTCATTAGTGCGCTCATTCCCTCCTAATTATATATATATCAACTGTTCCTTCCTCACCATATCTATCAGTTAAAAGATTATAATGGATGATGCCAAACAAAACTCAAAGCCAGAAAACCACACTTGCCCATATCTTCCTTCCATCACCCTCTTTAACAACAACCTCTACCCCATGTTCTCTACCATGGAATTCAATGATCTGAAGAATGAAAAGCCTAATAACTCTGATTCCTTTGTACCAAGTAGTGAAGCCTCATCTTGGTACTATGATATTGAGCATTGTGTTGAGAAGTCAGAGTCGGACTCATGCAGTGATGAGGAATCTTATGATGATGATGAAGAAGAAGCAGAAGCGAGTTTGGAATATGATGAGTTGGTGAATGGTGGAAAAGCAAAGAAGAAAATTGAATTGCTGGCTGCTATGGTTGGAGTTGACCGTACGGAGCCAGCAATTGTGCTGGCTCAAGTTGTGAGAGTTCTCAAGCATATGAAGGAAATCAACCGCTGCTGATTTTAAGTGCTCAAGTATTGAGGACCAGAACTGATTTAGTTCTTCCCTCACTATATATGGGGCTTATCCCTTTCCTTTTTGTTGAGCTATGTTCCTTCCACAAAATATCATCATTTTCATAATTTCTCTTCGAGTTGTTTTTACTTTTCTTCTATCTTGTGTTTCTAAAGGAATCTTCATTCTTCGTGAGTACAGGTGTTATTCGCATTTCAGTTTGGGTTTTGGTTTTGGTTTTGAAACAAAAACCTAACCGATCCCATCAATAAATTTTATTTCGACTTAGTTTGGTTCAATTTATTTAGATTTGAAAAACCTAATTAGACCAAACCAAATTAAATTGGTTTGAAGGGTTGTTATTATTTATTTTATAAAATAAACAAAGTAATTTTAATTTATATTATAATATCATTAATCATCAATATTTTTTTTTATAAATCTNTCTAATTAAATTTGGTTTTGATTGCTTTTCAAAATTTTTGGGATCATTTTTCGATTTTAATTTGTGTTGAAATTTTATTACTAGGTATGGCTGGCAAAATAGGCGGGCCCGCCCCGTTTAGGCCCACCCGTTTTGGCCCGCAGGCCTAAACGGACCAGATAAAAAATATGCATATTTTTAGAATCCGACTCGTTTATGGTCGATTCGCGGGCCTAAACGGGCCGCACATTGGCTCGTTTATTTTTTTAAAAAAATTCAAAAATTCAAAAAAATCAGAAAAATTTAAAAAAATTCAAAAAAAATCATTTTAAAAATTACTAGGAAAAGGAAATGTTGGATTTTTGTAGACGGGAAAATTCTAATGTGTCGAAAATGCTTAGAATAATAGTCTAAGGAAGAAAATAGAAAGAGGAATCAAAATGAGAAAATTGTCATATGTCATTTTTCAAGTTCAATAAGAATACGAACACCAACTAAACTTTACTTTATTAGGTGAGATGGATTATATGAATTAAACTCATAATGTTCTATCATAATTCTGTCTATGCCAATCTCAAGTCAGGAGAAAAAAGGTGTATTAGACATTCAACAAACAATGTAAAACCCTCACGTACAACATGGATAAACTCAATAAGTAAAAATACGAAAAAAATATTGAGTTTGGTTACTATTCACTTTAGTGCATCACAACTAAACTCAAGTTATTAAACATAATAAGTTACATGACGTTATACTTTTGAGTAGGTAACGCTTACAAGTCAACTTTAATTGAAATAAATGCAAAATGAAAACAATACAAAAAAAAATGAATGAAAAGTTAGTCAAACGAAAATCTAAATCCATATATTTGTCCTTATTTACATACAATTATCATGTTCACTTTCCAGACTCCAGGGTCAGTAAGTTTTCGCATGGGATCCTCATTCGATGCATGTCAAAGTAAAAAAAATGGGAAATCACCTAAATTTTTTTCTTTGAACTCAATGTAGACATACAAATCGTCATTATACAATTAACCTGGGTAAAATACAGCTATTAAAGAAAAAAGCTATCATTAAAATTATTTACACATGTTAATTGTTAAATTCATAATAATTTAGGTAATTTCTCAAATATCCCACATGGAGTAAATATCCATGCTACTTAATATATCCATTTTTTATAATTTTTATAACTAAATTTATCAAATTTTATTATTTCATAATCTAATATGACATATTAATGTATTATATGATTTAATATGACACATTAATATTTTTTAATATACTATTTGTAAAGTAGTGTATCATAAGGTTAAATGATCCACAAATCTCTAAATTTCTTATAAGTTGGCTCTTTCAATGATTTGACTAATAAAAAATTTATCACAATCATATAAAATATAAAATGATAACAAAATTTGATGAATTAATTTTAAAAATTATAAAAAATGGATAAATTAAGTACCATGAGGCATTTATCCCATATGATATTTAAACGACCACCAATAATTTAATTTCTAAAAGAAGATTAGTAAATCATTCCTAACTAAGAATTTCTAATGATTTTCTGATTTTCTCCCAACTCATCCTTTCCACGCCATGATAACAAATTAACTTGCCTGAATTGACTTTAAAACAAAACCTATTAGACCATTGGTAGGTATCATAAGATTCTAGAAAGGTGTACACACGGCAGATCTATAACTGTGTAAACATGAATTCATGCATTTCAGAATTTGGGTTAAATTGGTATCGTTCAGATAATTTAGCTCTGCATACATTGACCGTGGTATCCAGCAATGTATTCTCCAAAATAAATCTTGAGAAAGTGCACCTCATCGATGTTGCTTTCCTGTGCTTCCAAGCACAACTTCAGTTTACTAGTCTATGAAGGCATCTGGTGCATCGGCATTTTCACACAAATGTAAAAATAATATTTTGGATATATGTTTGAAACACCGATCTCATGGGGAATACAGGATGCTTGAAAGAATCTTCACGCTATCCACAATCTAATACTTTCAACATGAATTTTATTAGTCGTTTGTACCAAACACGGAGATCTTGAATTTGTGTAATGTGTTCCACACAGGTATCTAATATAGCAGTGTGAAAATGCTTGCGTACCAAAATCTCTCTCGAGTCTGCATGTTCAGTTTCTGTTCACCAAATGAACGCACTCCATTTGACATGATGATCAATCTGCAGATAAAGAATAGTGCAAAATATGGAACACAAAATAATCAATAACAAAAAATATGCAAGAATAAATGGAAATGGTAGAGGAGTCATAAAACCAAAAGTATCGTCTATCCAATAGAACCCAAAGTATAGTCTATCCAAAATATTGTACTCGTATAATTCATGTAAGACCATTAAAACCAAATCGTGGCTAAGGATGTGAAAATTAGCCATCTTCGGATGCTTCTCTCTGTCTTGTTTGCTTTGAGACAGCCATCCAGAGCCAACGACAAACACAATGATTATAGATCATGTCTATCAACAAAAGAAAAAATTGACGACCTTACAGAAATGATTGATATAGCGTCACAGAAATCAAGTATCTTCTTCAAAAGAGCTTTACAAACCAACATTCATATCAAAAGCAACTCATTAACAAGCACAGCCTGTCCCAAAGTAATACGGCAACCAATCTGTAAAACCTTAACAAATAATTGATCACAGAAAATCCCAGCTCATCCAACTTCAAAGATCCGCACTTCAACTTTTCTGAAAGGTTTTAAAATACTTGAGGATCATGATATAAACTGTCACACATATTCAACAATATGGGATTGAGGAACCTATCTTCAGGCCGAAGGTGTCAAACAGACAGTTCATATTTTTGGACCCACTATTGAAGTGTCAGACAGATAACCTAAACCAGCACAAAGAGCTTCTCAAATTTGCCAGGTATGTGTGACACTTTGAACATTCTAGATACCAAGTAAAACGAAATAATGCATCCCCCACTTCTTGACTGATGCTGCAATCCAACTCCAAATGATTACATATTTGGGCCAGCAAGAAGTTTCATGATTCTTAATTTGAAGAACAATTGCTAGGTAGCTCAATTCACTTGTGAAATTCACATTGAATGAGAAGCTTATGATATCAGTATCAATATTTCCTCAATGCATTCTTACCAGGTGTGTGGTTATGCTGGATTATTCACCAGAATTAGCATCTTCATGAAGTATGTTCCTGTTGATAATGGCATCCATATAAACGACAACTTTCTGTTATATTTCACCCTTCAGACAATATATTGGTTGGGAAAAAAATGTCCTGCAAAAGTAAATGTAAACATAAAAGTAAGTTGATAAATTCAAATGTATGAAACAGGAAAGCTCTAATCACTCCAGCTACTATTAATTATAACAAACTACTAATTTTTTACATTCATAGGATATTGATTTTTTTATTTTATTTGTGTTTTGTTTTTAAATAACAACTTCAAGATTTAGACCAAAATGAAAATTCTAAATGGGGAGATACGATTCATGATAATTAAGTGACCCCATCCCTCCAATAATAGACACACAAGCATGTAAGTGAAAAAAACAGATACCACCTAGAACTACCTTCAATATCTCTTACGAAACCATTATTTCAGTGATCTTTCAGCAATAAAGTTTGCCCATATCAGTATAATTTATTTTTTGATAACCTGATCAATAGCAAGAAATTGTAACTTACCATCATGAGAGGCAAATGATGTGATCACCTCAGGAGGAACTCTTTCAGTTCAGGCTTTCCCTATCCTATGAAATTTTATTTATGGAGGATTCCAAACATCGTATATGGGCAATAGAAGTGTAACTGTACTGTTTCTTATTTAGACTGGAAACATAATCAGGTAAAAGATAAACGTGAAAAATGACGACCAAATACTGTGATAAAATATATATCTAAATAAAGGAAATTGAAAATACATCTACAATTATTAGTGTTGTAAACCAATTTAAGTTTAAAACCAAACTGCGTTGCCACTCATCTTATGGCACAAGAATAATTATCATCAAGTAACAAAAAGAAGAAAAAGGGCTACATTCACACATTACTGTTACATGAAAACATGAATACACAAGATCGCTGTGTGTCATATTTGACATCTATGTACAGCTCAGGAGCCAAGCCTGGGGTCAGTAATTTATACTACGGTCTTTTGAAGTCACCTTAGGAAAGAAGCCAACACTAAATGACCTCAAAATAGGGGCTATGTGATGCGATTTGTAAACCTTGCAGCAAACTTTCAGTCTCCATGAATAGATAACTTGAATATTCTTGACCAAACACTTAGCGATAAGATGGGAGAAAATCACCATGCATTTGCAGCTTTTTTTCCCCGATGAGTTGTACTTTATATCACCATGCATTTGCAGCTTCATACATGTATAATGGGAACCTTCTTCATAGGATTCACAGCTGACTATACAGAAAAAGACAAATGGTCAAGGATAAGTGTTACATAATATAACTCATCTCAAAGCAAGAAACAAGATTGCAGTATGAATCAGAAATTACCATATTCAGCATTCATTTGGCAGAAGACATGCGCTGCAGAGATGACATCCAGCTACTTGAAGGGCCAATTTTACTGCCTTGCCCATGTCCAGGGTTGGAAGCTTCAGTAGGCAAGGCAGGCTTCAACAAGTTTCTTTTTGAAGTACCGGCAGGTGAATATGAAGTAGAGGGCATATTTGCTTCACCAAAAACCTACAAAAAATATATTTAAATAATTCTTGATCTATTCACTTTTAGGCATAATAGTGCACAGCACAGCCACAGAATTGTGACTTCACTCTTGCATCACAGCTAGAGCAAGAAAAGTAAACTTTTTTCGGTAAGATGACTTACATTCTTGTCAAGAGGGTTTTCTGAACTCAAATTTTTACCCACAGGTGATTTAAACTGAACTTTAACACCAGAACCAGCGGCATTGACTGATCTGGTGTGGTCTGAGACATGCCCTGAATATGCAATAAGACCTTTCATTAGGACCTTAAGTAGAAAACTAAATGCTACTTCCTCCATCTTCTTAGACTTACTAAATTTAAGTTAACAATAATGAATGATATATACAAAAAGATGTAACCAACCTTGGTGATTGTCAGTATCCATTGGCATTGCACGACTATTACTCGCTCCAGGAACTGGCTGTGATATGACAAAATTTAGTATTGTCAAGAGCATGGGAAGATAAAAAATAGTGTTTAGCACCCACAAACACCCCCCGCCCTTTCTAACACACGCCAATTATATCTGAAGAATATTGCCCAAAAAGCAGATATACTTACAGGCATGCGAGGCTGAACTCTATTCTTTTGTGCCTGTTGGTACTTTAAAATGGTCCAATCAAAAACATAATCAAATTCATAACCTGTCTTACATCAAGAAGGGAAAAACAGAGGGAGAAAAAATTACACTTAAGTGTAGAGATGAAATCAAAGACAAATATCACAAATTCTACCAGACTAGAACGTGAAATTTTCAATGAAACCAACCAAGACCATTTTGACCATGCTGGATTCATGGGCCAAAGAAGCCAAAGCATATCAACACTATTTTGCAATTTATTTAATTTTAAATTAGTTAAGAAAATGAAAAAAAATAGTGACCTTCTCGAGTAAAAAGGTCCCGAAACAAGCGCTTCAAGAATCCATAATCAGGTCGCTGATCAAATGTCAAAGAGTGGCAGTAATGGAAGTATGAAGCAAACTCTACTGGGTGAGATTTGCATAATACCTGCAGAAAACAACAAAGTATAGATTATTTTTAAACCCTAAACCATAAATCACAACACAGACAAGTGCCAAAAACTTACCTCAATAGGAGTTGATATTTTCTTCTCACATATTTTATCATACTTTTGTTTCTTCGTTGCAGCCTTAAGACCTTGCCAAGGAAGGCTAGACACAAATATTTAGTCATTTAAAAGTTAGGGAATTTCATAATATCATCTCAACAGAAAATATATTATGGGGAAAAACGAAAACTTGTACAAAGAAAATAGGCAGAGAACAAACCTTCCTCTGAGGAAGTACAGAAGTACATATCCTAGTGACTCTAAATCATCCCTTCGGCTTTGCTCTACAAAAGATAACGCAAATGATTTAAAAAAAAATAACATACTAAAAGAAATTGGGCTGCAGGGGGTTAATAACTTCTTCTGACTTACCAATTCCAAGATGGGTATTACAACTTGCATAACGTGCAGTCCCCGTTAAGCTTTTGTTCTCCCTGTGTCATAGAATTATTAGTATTATTCTTGCATATTGGGGAATTGGTAGGAAGAAGAAACAAAGAAAGGAAAGGAATCTAGCACAAAGAACATAAGAAGATATTCACGAAAAGTTATTAAGAAATTGGTTGGGATATGAAAATAGATCAAAATCAGACAATGAAAATTACAAGATGTAAAATCACAACAAAAATAAAATAATGAAATAAATGAGTGGAATACTACAGAAGTACCTGTAAGGGATGTGGCGATTGGTTGTGGAGTCCCTGTATCGTTTTGCAAGCCCAAAATCAATTATGTAAACCTGACGCCACAAACAAAATCACACATATATGATATATGCAACCAGAAACTTTAGTAAATACCAACAAATAGTTTAACGAAGGTCAGGTCCAACACAGCAAAAACAGGATGGTTTACCTGGTTGGCCTTCCGACCAAGTCCCATGAGAAAGTTATCAGGTTTTATATCCCTGTGCAAAAACCCTTTAGAATGCACATATTCTATTCTACTGATCTGCAGAAGAAGAAAAAAAAATGTAAAGTTAGAATCAGCAAAAGTAATAAGGTTGAACATGGTGACTAGAAGGGTCAGGATGGAGGGCATTCTGTTCAGCTGAACAGATACAAGATCCAAAAAGAAGGTAATTTACTGGCAACATAATAATTAGATACCACAGAGCACCAGTAATTCATCAGTACAATTTTGGTGAATACATGCACACACATAAAAAAAAAACTAGAATTACCGGCTTACCATTTGATCAGCCAACAGTAACACCGCCTTCAATGAAAACTTCCTTCCACAATACACAAAGAGATCCTCAAGACTGGGCCCCAGCAAATCAAGAACAAGCACATTGTCCTCCCCGTCTACACCAAACCATTTCATGCTCGGAATGCCACCTGCACCGCAACTCAGAATCATTAAAAAAGGAGTAACCAAATCCAAAATCTCAAAAACTCACCAACTTCCTGACACCCTCCACCTCACATAACAATTCGCACACACACACAGAAAATTCGCTTAGCATTGCATAATGCATACTTCCTCCTTGAAGAATATGATAGAGCTTTGCCTCATAAAGCAGTTGCGGATGCTTTGTTTTACTGTTCTCCTGCAACGCCCAACAGAAAACGAGATTAAGTATCGCAAAAATGTAAAGTTCAATTTTAACGAATTGAGAACCTGAACTAGCACCAATCTAAACAACACGTGACAATTCATGCATACTCAGATACGAAAACTAGCGCATGCAGCTTCAATCAGAGAATGACAGAGCCTAATGTTCACAGAATAGCAGTAAAGCCCTAGCAATAAGCAGAGACTTACGATCTTGACGGCGACGATCTCGAAGGTATCAATATGCGTAGCTGCAGCAAGGAAAATTGAGTCAGAGCGATCAGAAAAGACAAATCTATAATTGATAGCAGAAGAGACAAAGAAGGCTCACCGAGATAGATTTCACCGAAGGAGCCGCTTCCGATCTTGCGGCCGAGCTTGTACTTGCCGCCGACGATGCGTTCCATGTCTCGAAGGTTCCAGAAGAAGTGGATGATTGGGATTTAGTATGATTTTAGGAATAGGGATAGGAATCTACCGCACCATGAAAGAGAGAGGGAATAGTTGCTTCTCCCTTATTTTTGTTGTTTTCTTGGTTCAGCAGAGAACGAGAAACTGAAGCTACATAGCACTGCATAAAGTAGAAAGGGCCATATAGACAAAACGCACAGAGGAGGCGGGGGTAATTTTGTCCTTCGGAAGAGTTGCTCGTTCACGAGGACAGACGTAGGGGTACGCTTTCATTCACTTGTGTTGACTAATGCCATGTGTGATTGTGTGGTGCTCTTGCTTACCTCATATCACCCCTTTAGTTTTCATTTGTTTTAGAAAGAAAAAAATTAAAAATTAGGTTGGATAAGCACCAAGTATTTTTTATTAAATGGTTGTAATCTGAAGATTTTAAATCTAATTTTTTAATATTAATAAAGGAAAGTCTCTATCAGATTAATGGAATGTCTTTATTGTTTTATTGTTGGGTATATGGACATTATTATAGTGTATAAATCTATTCGGAGAAGAACAAACAAATTATATGCAATGTAGGCGTAGCCTTGTGTTTTTAATAAGATTTTCTAATAGCATATTAGGCTAATACTAATAGAGCCTACAAGTTTAAGCCGCATTGAAATTGATATATTTATGTATTAGGATGCGTTCAGTGCGTAGCATAAGGTTAGATTGGATAAAGCCTGATAGTAGTAAGCCTAATTGTATAAGGCTTGATAAAATTTTAGTACTATACATTATTTGTTGTGTTAGTGTATAAGATAATGTATTAATAAAATAATATTATTCAGTATTTGGTATTTTTTTTACAAGATATAAAGTGGAGTACATTAACCTATTGCAAAATTGGAATACAAGATGTAAATTACTTAGCTTATATCTAAAACTGGAGTACAAGATGTAAATTAACCTACAGGAATACAAGATGTAAAATTTGATTACATTAACCTACTGCAAAACTGGAGTACAATAAGTGAATTGGAGTGCATTTATTTATTTAATGGGTTTGGGATAAGGAAATAGAAAAGAAAAGAACAAGTGCAAATAAAAAATTGAAACCACAACATCAAATTGAAAATTAAATTAAAACACCTGAAAACTGATAAAAAATGTGAAAAGGAAAAATAGAGCACTTTCTCAAACAACAATCAGAAATAGAATGTGTGAATTGCAAAGTAGTGGAAAAATTGCATGTGAGAATAAGGAATAATTAAGAATTTTAAAAAAATTAAGAAAAATGTACAAATCGAATGCGTTGCGTCCCACCATCCCACATCATTTCTCTTATCCCAACCTAAAAAACGTGAACCAGAAACGCCCAAATCGCGCAAAGCAAAACCAGTAAACAAAGGAAGAAGCACAAATAAAAGAAAAAAAACCTGTGACAATGGAAATGAAGCTAGAAGCACGAATGCATAGATATAAGCACGAAGACGTAAAAAGAAGAATGAAAAGAAATGTATAAGTCTCTCTAGACTTGATTAAGTTATCCATCATGATGTATAAAGAATCATTAATGTATAAGCTTATACATTATAGTTTGCGCGTCAAACACCAAATATGACTATATTATATTGGATTAACTTATCCAATCCCACACCCTTGAGTACGTGGTCATAAATTTTAACTAGCAGGTAATGTGGCCACTATCCATTGTTTTTATCAAAATATTAAAAATATCGATACCTTCATTAAAAAATTTAAATAAAAAAAAAACCAAAAAATATTACATCACTACAGGCACCTGATTTTTGTCGAATACAATCATAAATGGTGGACCAGTTTAGTTCACAGCCCAATATGCGTAGCCCATCAGCTAGCTGCGACTTTTACTTCTGAGATTTGGCGACGGAGCGGATGATTCCGGTGGGTTGACGTTACTTTTACCTGAGAGGGTGAGAGCAAAGATTGATCAGAGATGGTAGGGGACATGGAGAAGATGATTGCGGTGGGTTTAGTATGGGGCGCCACAAACGCTATCATGCGCCGGGGTGCGATCCTTTGGGACGAAGCCCTCAAATCCTCTCCAAAGCCGCATCCCCACTCCACTCTCTGCGAGAGAACCCTCTTGTCCCTTGGCAACTGGCTGAAGCTCCTCTCCATCTGGCAGTACTCCATCCCCTTCCTCGTCAACCTCTCCGCCTCTGCCACTTTCTTCGCCATCCTCTCCCACGCCCCTCTCTCCCTCGCCGTCCCCGTCACCAACGCCACCACCTTCGCCGCCACCGCCATCTTCGGCATCCTCCTCGGGGAACGCACCCACCTCCCTCGCGCTCTGTTCGGTACTGCTCTCATCGTCCTCGGCGTTTCCCTTTGTATCAAATCCTAATCTCTCTACTACACATCTGTACTTTTGATTTATTGATTGTATAAATTGGATTATGAGATTCGAATTTCATTTTAAGCGCAGCAAGTAGAATAATTGACCTAGGTTTTATGTTTTCAAATTAGTTTAGGCTTCGTTCCATTCATTTCTCGGTGTTTTGATAGCAGAATTTCCCAATTATTGTCCTATTATCCATTCGCGCTCACTAATCTATTATGTTAGCCCGGTTGCTAGTATTATGTGCTCACTCAATTACTTAGGTCAATGATTGTGAAAAATTATTCTTTGTTGAATAAGACAATTCAGAATACAAAGCAGAATTATTCAGTTCTTGGTGAACAAGAATAAAATCACCAAGACTGTGACACAAACAAATGGAGCAATGAGCGAGAGGAAGAAGAATGCTTCGGCTTGCTTCTAGACATTCGTATGTTTAGAATTGTGTTTTGGAACATTCCGGAGGCATATTCCAGTTGAATCTTTTGTTGTCTGCGCAGTAGTTGTAGATCATGTAATTCTTTCTGACCCAGTTCAACTGCCTCACCTGGGCATAAGTCAGCTGCTTGTGTTTGGGAGAAGTCCACCAATTTGCCGGGACATTGGAGGCACACTCATTGATGCTGACTGCTCCATTCCACTTGCAAGCCCTTGCTCTGAAATGATGAAAGCTGGCTTTGAATGGTGCGCACCCCCAGTCGGTCTTAACAAGCCCTCCTCTGGTTGCCCAGTCATCGGCATTCCATAGGCTGGTATAAACCCTCATTCCTTGCTTGTTTGGATATGCGATTCCCTGATTTTCATAGTTCTGGAAAACCCGAATTGGCAGACTATCAACATACCACCTGAGATAGTGGGGCATTGATAGATAGTCAGTAGCATTTGATATGTATAATTATTTTTGGAACTGAGAAAATTAATTTGTTGTGGCAGAAATTTATCTACTTACACAATTTCTGTGGGATTCCAGTGAATGGTGTAATTGTGAAAATCAGCAGTTGGGTCAAACCAGAGGTAAAATTGCTGCTCTCTGTTTCCTTTTCCTTGGGTATATATGTTGGTGTGGACAGTGTATGGTTGTCCTGTACTGTTGCCTAAGAACTCAAAATCTATCTCATCATGCTGGCTTCCTGTAGAGGATAACTGTACAGATTTTGATAAAGGAGCATTAGCATTTCATTTACTGGTACAAGTCTCTGATAGATTTGAATGTTCTAAAGGACCTCCAAATGTGTCTCTCTCTCTTTTTTTGGTGGGATAGGGTTATAAAAGAGAATATGTAGTTGGCCTTTATGAGGCCTTTAAGCTCATGTAAAACTTACATAGTACGCTGTAACTGTTCCTGCAGAATTGCCAGGTACCAGCTTGATTAGCATTTCAATACTTCCAAATAAGAATGATCTCTTCGATTGAGCTGCTGATCCTGAAATCCAAAGGCAACAACTCTTGTTTCCAAAATGCTGAGAACAGATAAATGCATCTTTTATTTATTTATTTTACTGCAGTTTGCATCATGTTTAGTACTTTAGTTTGGTTACAAATCTTATCCGAATTACGATACGAGCATATTAATATATGATGATGTGTTGTTTAGACTGGAATGGTGATGGATTAGGCCATAACATTTTATCCACAAATATTTTAATTGTAATGTATGGGAAAAAGGCTGCAAACTTGCAACTTCCATATTATTACCAAGCTCTTGGATGCAAAATTTTCTCTTGCCGAAAGACATGCCACAGTTGAAACTGAAGTTGATGCATGGTAAGCATAAATGTTTCTCACCTGAGGTTCGATCCAACACAAGATGAAGGTCTTCACCCAGAATTGATGCATGTTGAACACCCCACGTGAGGTGCATGCTCTTGGAAAAGTTGGCATTCACTAGGGCAATACTGGGTATGAATGCACAGATGAACAAAGCTACCAACATTTTCTCAAATGTGGCCATGTTAACTCTACAAATATATTATGTGTTTAGCGTTATAAGTTGTTGAAAACTTGGATGATGTATTACTGGATGGTGATGTCTTTATATACATATAGTTACAATTACAACCAGGAATATGACATTCTAAAGATGAGCTACGAGTATATTGGCCTGTTCATAGGATTTGTCTTGCTGAAATTATTATTGTTTTTGAAACGGGAGAGCCTACAGAACACGCGTCAGGTTTCATAAATGAGTTGGCTCCTGATTGGGTTGTGTATTTGAAATCAGGTACTATAGTTTTGATATCTATTTTTTTGAAAAATATTTCCTAGCAATCACAAGCTTGTCTCTGATTTTTAATGTTCTATAATTAAATGTTACACTAAGGTGATGCCATAAATCAGAACTTAAAGATCATCTGGAACACAGATGGTATTTTGACGCATACGTTGGGATGCACGGGAAGTTGGTGGGTACCTGAACTAGCTGGAACGCGGAGAAGGGAACAGAATTTCGTGCACGGGACTAGTGCAGCACTAACGGACCTCTATCCAGCTACGGGTATTGAGCGATGGGCTAAGGATATCTATCCCTGGGACGTGCGCGCTTGATTGAGTAATTACCTTGGCACTTTCTCTGCTATTGGGAATGCTTTTTTTTTTGCTACTGGTCAATTTGAACCAGCAAACAATTGTTCTTCATGTTGATTGAATTTAGCCCTAGTTTTTGGTGAGTGTACATTGAACTATGGTAAGGTTCAAATAACGGGACCCGCCAAGCAAATTTCTTATATTCCGCAGGCCAATCGCATAAATTATGACAATACCAGTAGTGTATATCAGCAAGTTTGAAAGAACAAATGTTTCTTTTTTGGGCCCTTGAAAAGAAAGAAAGAGAGGAAAAAAAAAGGGAAAGAACAATTACAACTTACAACACATCAACAACTGAAAAATACCGACCTAACCCAAACTAGTAGTACAGGTTCTTTCTTCCCTCCGGAGGAAGAATTCTCTCCTTTCCCAACGAACTCTCACCCTTGGTTCCTTGAGAGCTTGCTAGCCCCACCACCTTAATTTGTGATTACCAACATTATTTCCTCCATACAAGAAAAATTTGCCGCAATTATTCTACTGGATCCGCACCCACATTCCGGGGCTAGGCAAGCCACGGTGGACGACAAAAAGCAAGTAGTATCCAGGAGGAGCAATGGCGCCAGACTGCGGTGCATCCAAGCTAAGCCTATAAACCCCATGGCCTTGTTCCACCATGTCGTCATTCTTGAGAACCAAAAGCCTCTGCCCCATGGACACCCCGTGAGTGGTGAATGGCGGGTAATACATTGTCACCTTCACGTCCTCCTTGCTCACCCCATCCTCATAATCCTCCACCGAGAACTCCGTATGAAACACCTCCCCATACTTGAGATTCTTAACCGACCCGGACTCATCGATTCTTGGCCTATGCTTGTCAAAATCCTCATCCAGATAAGGAGGAGAAAAAGCCTCAACTCTAGTCTCAGTGGGGAACTTGTCCTTGTCCTTGTATGTATCGTGAGTGTTGCTTCCACCAACCCAAATCTTTCCGCTGGGGAGCAACGCAGAAGTGGAGTGATACATCCTGGGATGGGGGGGGGGATTTAGAGTGACTTAGTTAGTTAGTTGATTGCATTCATGGGTCCCATTCCCATATATACAAGAAATGTACCTGGCGATTACGCTGGGCTTCAGCACCCTGAACCTGGTCCCCTTGGGCTTCTCCGGGGAGTACAAGACGGGCGTGAAGTTGGGGGCATCGGCATCCCACCAGGCGGCGGTTCCGGCCTGAGCGCCATTGATGAACAAGAGGTCTCCGTTGGGGAGGTTAAGGGAGTCACCCATGGTCCTCTGCGAAGGCATCAGCTCCATGTCCCACTTAGGTTTAGGGTCCGTGATGACGAGCCTGCCGCAATCCTTGAGCGCCGGGAGGAAGATCTTCTTGGTCTCGGCCATCTGGAAGGCTTGGGGGAGGGCGCCGCCGCAGACGATGACCTCGGCCTTGAGGCGTGGGGCGTTGAGGTCGATGGGGAGGAGGGCGGACATGCCGGAGGCGGGGTAGTTGCGGGAGCCGCCTTGGAGGGTGGGGAAGGTGCGGAGGACCTTGTTGGTGGTGGGGTTGAGGAGGAGGGAGCGGTTGTTAGCGAAGATGAAGAGGTTGGCGTCGGGGCAGAGGTGGAGGAAGGGGTAGAGGTTGTTCTCGTCGAAGTCGGAGGTCTCGTAGAGGAATGGGAAGAAGAAGGGTTTCTTGTTGGTTTTGCCTTCCTTTGGGACGAACTCGTAACTGAATGCCCTTCGCCCTCCCACCACTATGATTTCTCCATTCCCAAGCATCTGTTGGCTTCCATACCTGTCCATGCATCCATTTATAAAACATGGCCTACTTTATCTGATTGATCAGTAATGAAAATGCTTACGTACCATCTTTCATCTGCCAATACATTGCTAAATTCCCTCCACTCACAGTCGTTTTTGCAGTCAGGGCCGCCGAAGTATCTCACGCTTTTTCCTCCGTCAAAAAAGCCTCCGGTGCTCACCAGGGTTCCATCAGCTGCAAGCCCTCCGCTCGAGCACCACGGATCTCCCTTCTCTATCTGCACAAACAATCAATTATATATATATATATATATATATATATATATATAGCTTATGCTAGCTTCATTCTATCTTAATCATTCATTCGTTCTTTCTTGACATGGTTGGTACCTTGAGCGGCCTAACTTTGTTGGTCTCGATATCGTATTCCACAGCATGGGCAGAACAATCCATTCTATCTTCTTGTGTCCTGCCATCTTTGAAGGGGATGCAGGGGGCGCCATGTGGTAGCTGGATTCTGGAGGTACGGTAAACTAGGGCATCGAAGACCATCATCTTGTTCGTTGGCAACAAAACGATGTGCATCGCAGACACACCGGATTCCTCAGAAATCACTTCCCATTCCCCCATTGAACTCGTTTCAAAATCGCCCTTTTTTGCAGGAGCCCCCAGCTTCTCATGTTCTTGATCTAATTCAATACCGGGAATCTTGAAATCATCTTCATCATCAAAGAAAGGATTATTATGGGGTATCAAGTTTTCTCCACCTTCCCAGGGATTAAAACTGGGTAACAATGGGATCGCAGGACGAAGTAAGAGACCGTCGTGATTATTATTAATGTAACGCCTGTTTCTATGTCTTCTGGGCTTGGCATCCACGGCAAGGGACACGAGAGCGAGAATCAAAAGAACCTTGTGCAAATGTGTCATCCTAATTAGTAGCAATTATTAGAAAAGAAAAAAAAGTGTTTAATGAAACCAGACACAATTCCACAAAAGGGCTTGTAATTAAACAAGCCCTAGTGAAATTTTTTTCTTCTGGTGTCTGGTTTCCTTGGGTTAGGTCTCAAACTCGTCTGCAATGCATGAATCTTCAGAGCTTTTAATATAGTTAAAGGGGAGTTAGGGGCGGGTTTGCCAAAAATAGCACAGTGGTTAACAGCCATACATGCTGAGAAATAGTTGTGTTAAAATCCGTTAGGGAAAATGACAGTATATTTCTTTTCAGGTCCAACTTAGATGTGGTTAATTAGTGAATAACCATACATATGGCTCGCTGGAAATCAAAGCCGTTGCTGCATGTGTGAGAGTACTGGCTTCATCGTATTCTCTATAGATGTTATATGTGGAGCTTTTAACAACATACATAATAATGTTATACACACAATCAAAAAAATCAAAGTTCTCCAATTATAGAGTTTAAGTAAACTCAACTAGTTTGAGTTTACGTATATAAAAAACAGTATATTATGTAAGTAATATAATTAGTAATTAAATATGATTAAAATATGTCATATTTATAATTAATATTAAATAATATTAATTAACTTTATAATGAAAGAAATATCATAAGATATATTTTAGTTCATGACTTAATTGTTATGTTATATTTTATTTTGTGTGTATATTATTTTGTAGTTTAATAAAACATAACTCAATTATGATAAATGTATAAAATTAACTTAATAAATTCAATTGATATTATTTAACATAAACAAGTCAATTAAGCATACAACAAAAGTTATTAAATTTGTACATTTTAAAGAAAAAATTGTATTAATTCAAATTCATAAATTCACAATCAATTTCTATCGAGTTTACTTAAACTCACACTGAGTTTACACAAAAAAAAATACTTTCTATAAGAGTTAACTCATTTTTATGTGATATAGAGTTGTAAACTTGTAATAGTTTAAAAGTTAATTAGAGAGTTTAATATCATGTAAACAATTTTGATTGGATTTTATATACAGTCTATTCGAGTTGCCTGAATTTATACCATAATAAATGGACAACGACACTATTTCTCACCTTTGAAGGGATCGGTGATTTTTACTCTTCTGACTCATTCAACCACACCCTTGTAGAATAGCAAAAATACTAAGAATTGTTTGGGTTGCTTACTTGATATATCGTTAATTAATTGAAAACAAAAAGCTAATTTTGGCTTATATATAACATCTTTGTAGTCAATATGTTCTCAAAATTAATCATGACTGATGATAAATATATCCATATATAGAATCAAAATGTAGTCAGCGTTGTATTTAATTTGAAGGTTGCTGAGCCAACATGATTCCTTGTTTTATATCTATTATTAACAAACATCCACTTGATCAAGTGAGATCTGTAGCTATTTGGTCTGGATTATTATTAATTGATCTTCTTTTTTCAGCTAGCGAGCTAGTTGACACTATTTTTTTGGTATTCAATGAAAGGTTGACCCTAGTTGACACTAATAATACAGCTGTTTTTCCATCATTTGCCTCTGGAATTAAGTTGATTCATTGAATAGTTTTAACATCATACTGGATATAAGAGTACGGCTAATTGCAAAAGTAGCCAACATTTTGCCAACATTGATCTTTTTCTCTATCAATCACAATCAGCACACACATATATATATAAACAGACAGGTCAAGGACTCATTCGCATAATCCAGCTCTTCTTGTGGTACTTGCAACACTAATGTTACTTGTAATTGTCTTAATTTTTGAGGTAAGAAAAAGGTTAGTATATCCAGCTTCTTTCATTGTTTTGTTATCATGGTTCACTCCACTCAAAAAAAAAAAAAACTACGATAAAAACTAAGAAGGGACATGCAATAAAAATCAAAGTTGAAATACTTCAAATAAAATATAATATTAAATAATAAGAATAACAATTAGCTCGTGGGATAGCACGATCGAATATTCTGCTAATACTGATTAAAGGCATAAACAGGACTAAACTTTGCTACGAAATAATTTGAAATGAATGAGAAACTCGTGATCAGATTTCTTGCTTAAAATCGTCTATCTTTCCATGGTCATGTTCACATTTTTGCTGTGGTAGTTTCTTTCAGGCAATTAGTATCAATCAATTCCTGTTCTTAGAACTATATATTTGCGTCATATATAAATGAAACGTTACCTATATAAAGTAAATATAATTTAACTCATTAGCAAAGATAAATTGTATGCTGGGGATACTGTTCATGCATGAAATAGCTGAGCCAAGTAATTAATGGAAGCTTAAACAAAAAGAAAATAAGGACTTTGGATATAACAATCTCATTTCTTGGAGGAGGAAATTTTTTGCATTGATTTATATGCCAAAACGGGTCAATTAATTAAATAAATCTCCCGTTGTCAACTACAAAAATAATTAGCAAACACATGCTAGCTTTGTTCACATATATATATATATATATATATATATATATATATATATATATATATATATAATCTATCCATGTGCTTTTGCAATTATAAAATTGCATGTAAATAAAAATGCGTTACAATTATGTAGAATAGCTGCATGCATGGTAGGTATCAAAGAGATAATCTGAGCTCCAAATCTAGGTCTTGAGTGTCACTTGATTCAGAGTGGTGACTGCTTGATCCCAAGGAACCAGTACTCCTATGCTTCTTATTGATATCTATGCCATGCGAGTCCTGATTAATCATGAGGAGGCAAACATATATACAGATCAAATTATTGTGCGCCAAATACAGTACACCTTTTAGTATCTTATATATGGGTGGATGGAATATCAACATGTTGGCAAAAATTCCTTACATATAGGTTTAGGAAAGGTACAGTACTAATGTTGGAGTGGACAGAACACTGATTCTCCAAGGTGGCATTGCCATTTTCCAATCTGGTTTGAATTAAAAGAAAAGAATCTCACATATCAGCAAGAAACTCATTATGACAAGGATATTCAAAATAGAAGGGGAAGACTAGTACCTTGGTGTTTTTGTTGATGGCCGGTAATCTCCAAATGACCTCATGTCGGGTACCCCTCCCATCTGCATTAATCCCAAACCACCTTTTGTCAAAATCTCAAATATTTATATATTTATTTTTTTGATCATTTTATGAGGAGAAAGAAAGGAAGAATTGTTGCTTTTATGTCTTGCAACACTTGGACATTTAGGTTAGTATATAATTATTTTGATCGTTTCCCAGCTATATATAGCGTTAATTTGCACTACCCTTGTAGTGCAGATAGGTGCACGCTTGCATATATATATATATATATATATATATATATATATA
>QANU01080279.1:95960-272720 GCA_003254905.1 Nissolia schottii | reverse complement strand
GCATCGCTGGATGAGATCATTGTGTATAGATTTTCAATTGTTAATAATTATACACCTAGCTAGATTCTATGCTCTTTATGACACCTTCTATCCTCTTGCCTTTATTTTAATTTATCTTTCTTTTTTTAAAAAAGAAATTGCTTCTTCCATGTAACTTACATCAAGCATACTTGATATTATAGTTATATGGAAAAAGAAAAAAAAATAGCGGACGAGCTAACTTGGTTTGACTAAAGCTATATCGGTTGCTAAATGAAAATCCATAGAGACGTGTATAAATGAATTAAGCTATAGTTTTTCTCTTAGACTATTATAATAATAACGGTCATATTGTTTATTAATTTTGTATCCATTTATCATATTTATGGATTTTCAAGACTATTTTTGAAAGCGATTGTCTCTGATTTATAATGTTATAAATAAGCTCCAATGCATGCGTGGCCATATGCTGCAAGTGTAGATTTATTTATTTAATAATTGTATGATGATCATAAAATATTGCTTGTGGAATATTTTTATTGTTTTGAGCATGTTTGCTCAAATTTTCTGTCCATTAATTATTTTATAATATTGTATGTACGCAATGCCAGATATGCGGATCAAAGATGATGAGGCTGGGTTAATTAGCATTTCTTAGTTGCACTTAAATTCACGGTTTAATGATTACTGTTACATCGGATAAAATGTAAGGACTCAAATTTGAGTTATAAATCACAATAGCTGAAATGAGATAATTAGGGCTCCCTCCTTTATTAATTAAGTGCCAATGGTTCGATTCTTATATTAAATATAAATTATCTGTAAAATTTGTAATCAATATCTGAACTTACCATATGTAAAAGGATTAATTATTATTATTTATGGTAAATACCTTGATAAAAAAAAAGGCAATATATATACCATTAAAAAAAAGTGTAATAAGTGTGAGATGAGATTTGAAGTGTGAGAATAACATGATTGATTTAATTATTTGTCTATGATTCTTCAGTGTATGCTCTTTTTTTAAGGTACTTTTATATTGTATGATTATTTTGATCACAGTGATTGATGTAGATAACAAAGCTTTAAGTGGGTTCCACTTTGCATGTGGTTTCCTAGTTCACGGTCAATTTGTCTCAGCTGATAATACACTAAACTGAAAAGCCACAGCTGTAAAATTACATAATTAAGCAACTTATTAAGAAAGGAAAGTAAAATAAATGTAGTAATGAATAATTAGAAATGAGGTACTAATTATTAATTAATAATATTAATTCAGAGTGCCTATGGTGTTCGAATCACATATATATGTGTGTGTATCAGACGTTTTCAATTTTCATTTTGTATAGTTTAAACTTTAAAAACTTTTTATCCGAAAAATTACAATTCCTTTTAAATATATTGTAGGGAAAAAAGAAATAGCCCATACCTACACCAAAATTAAATAATAAAAAAAATTAGTCCATATTTGATGGAGTTATGATCCACGAAATATTTAATTTGTTTTTAAATCTAAAAGTGTCAAAGATGATAGTTAATTTGCTTAATTTATAAGGAGGGAGTGACCTAAAGATTGGGATAATTGAAGCAATATAATATTAATGATTATCATAATTAATTGTTGAGAGACCAAATCCAATTGAGCTGTTTCACGCATGATTTGTGGGTCATATTTTATGAGTTGTTTGTGTGGTGGAAAGTGAGAATCCTCCAATTTGTTAGTGAGACATGTGAACCCATTCATATTATAATAAAAGCCCACTAATCCCCACCATTTGTTGCTTAAGCAGAGGACAGGCTATAAATATATACAAAGTGTTAAAAGAATATATGATAATGTATTGCTTTACATAATTTTCGTTAGTTTTCTTTTTCTTTTTCTTTTTCTTTTTCTTCTGCCATTTTTTCGGGTTTCCCCCCTTCTAATTAGGGCTGGTTAGCTCATGAAAGTGCTGTTCTAAAGGAGAACTAACTTCTTTTATTGAAGGTGAAATGGCACTACCCTATTTAGGTTAGAAACTTCTTGTATAAACCTAAGTGTGCCATATCATTTTTAAAAACACACATAAAAGTTAGTGAAGCCTATAAATAAGTGAATATATCTAAAATAAAATTAATAAAACTCAAATGAAGTATTAGATTTGTGTTTAAGTGAAAAATATATATAGTATAGGTTTTATTGACAGTGAGGAGATATGGGGGAATATATTCAGCATTTTGTATCCTTTCACTAGCCAAGAAAAAAAACACGTGTGTTGACATTTGCTGACTTTTTCTTGTTAACATAATACCCAAAGCTAGTAATTTAGTTTAATGTAATTAGTATTTAAGGATTTGATTGATACTGAATAACTTTTTTCATCCTATGTTGACATATTGTTACAATAATTTTTTTTTTCATAATCATTTTATCAGAGTGGACATAATATTAGAAGAGTTTGACTATTTTTGTAACTACTTTATAAGTCATATAAAATATAAGACATAATTGATTGATCATGTAATTAATCTTTTATTTGATACATTAATTTAAGAATGTAAAAAAAAAAAGAAGTCAAAATGATAGTTATAATATCATCTAGCGACAACCACTACAAATTGGATTAAAAAAAAATGACCCCATTAAAAACATTTTTATTTATATGTCCTTTAATTAATTAATGCATCTAAGTATTTATATTCCGGTACATTCATTTAATGAATGAGTTAGTCATGTTATGGATTATGATGACACAAATAATATATGGTTAGTCATGTTATGGATTATGATGACACAAATAATATATGATAATCGATATAACTACTAATTGATTAGTTTGGGAAACAATCTTGCTTGTCTTATTTTCAATTGTGTTTTGATTATAGTTATATTATTAGGATAACTAGTAAAAGAAAAAAAGACCAAAATGATAAAGTTAAGAGATAAGTAAATTTAAACTTAACAAAATTTTAATTTAAATGAATTTGAAATCAAAAGAAACAAATTCAGTATCTTAGCTATGATGATTAATGTCAACTAAAAGAATGTAAAAGAAGTCATCCTATTGTTGATTGGTGTGCAGCCACGGTCATCCTTCTACTTCATTCCTTTCTTAGAATGCAAGGCATTGAATCTGTTCTATATATAAGAAAACAAAAACAAACAAAAGATAACCCACATCTCAGTCATAATCAGCTGCCTCAAAAATAATAACTTGACTAATATGACATTCAACAGGAGATATCTTGTATAAAAGGGATAAAATATAGGGAAGCTTGTAAATAGTACTTTTTTCCCCCTTCCTTTTGGGCAATAATGATAATAAAGTATACACTTACAGCTTCAAGGATAATTACTAAAGCGTTTTGCCATTAATTTGACTACTAGTAGCAGTTTAACTTATTGTTAAGTCACTTTTAGTTAAAACAAGACTAATTAATGTTTAAGGTTAAATTATACCAACATTCTCTAATATTTGGTGATATTATATACACGCGACACCCTAAATTTGTCTTGTTATTACTAGCTTCTTATAAGTTACTTTTTTTTTTAATAAATTAGAATGGCGCGAAGCCAGCAATAACTAGGGAGCAACAAAAGAGTTTAATACATAAGGATGCTTCTTATAAGTTACTTATTGTCATAATTACTGAGATGTTAAATATAATTTATAGGATGCTCAGTATCACATTCTAAACATATAAAGATAGACAACAAATCTTCTTATGTGAAAATTAAGTCACATATTAATTTTTATTATTGATTATATCTTCTTTGTGGGTCTCATCCTTTGTGGTACCTTCTTAACAATGGCAAAAATTAAAACTTAATCAACTCACATAAAATTTTTATATAAAATGATTTATTCTCTATAAAATATCAAGTGTAATATCACTCAAACTTCAGCAAAAATTAATTTTGATATCATGACATTTGTTGTGTATAATATTACTTAACCTAGTAAGGAAATGAAAAGAAATGGAAGGAGATGTGGAAAATAATATAATGAAAAATTATGTGTTATACTAATTTTAGATCACATAATAAACAATATTTTAATTATAAATAATTGGTCTAAATATCACATAATATATAGTATCTACTATAGATTTGTGGGCACATGCAAACCCTTAGAGAGTTGTATTATTCCACGATTTGCAAAGCAAAACAATCCCTTGGAAAACGCTGTGTAGCACCACCACTTCCAAATCCACACAGATCAGCCACAATCCCATATAATAATATATCAGATCGATTCTGTTTCTTTTTTATAATCTTTTTTATCTTTTGTTTTTAATTCCAATTCAGATGTATTAGTACACATTACATTACACGCACGGGGACTTGAGCCTGCCACTCGTCATGGTTAAGGTTTAAGACTATATATGAGAGTTCGTGTGTGTTTGAGTGCATATTACACAGAGAATGCAGATCCTTTCTGTCTCTCAAACTTTTGGTCACATAAAAAATATGAGGAAAAAATCTTCCACTGTTCTTTTTAAGATCATGTACCCAGAAACGAATCTGCCCTTAATTTGCTGACCTTTTGATAATTAAGAATACATGCTAACTATTTATACGCTAAAAAATAATTACTTAACAGATAAATAAATATTGTAAAATAGATAAATAAACATTACACAATAAGAGAAATAAACATTGTCACAAAATAGAGAATTATGAACATTGTTACAGAACATTTTTGCGTATTATTGCATGCATGTGTTTAATATTGTTCATTTTTTTGTTTTTGATAATGTTTGTTATTATAATTTATAATGTTTGTTTCTTTAGTTGGGTGATTATTGGGTCACTATTTTTTGTTGTATAAATATCATTTTTGTTAAGAATATCAATTTAACCGAACTCTTGCTCTTGTTCTTTTTTCAACCACCAAATGTTACTAAAAATAAATAAAGTAACACTACCATTGAAATGTGAATGGGAGAGATATTATGAAACCTTGTATTGTCAAAAATAAAAAATTAAATTGAAACAGATAGAATAGATTTATAGATGTTCAAATTTTCTTCTTTTTCTTTACGAGACTATATATAATTCAAGCAGTTGGTTTCAAAAACTATGATATGTACTTTAAATTAAAGGATGCTTACACAGGCATTTTTTTTTAATTTAAAAAGTATACTCCGTTATTTTCGCAGGATAGCTAGCTGGGGAAACTCTCATGTTTATTGACGTGTCTTTCAATATATGTATGTCCGATTATATAAATATATCGGATTTCATTATCATTTGAAGGAAGAGAATTAATTCAATCAAGGAACCAATCTTTTCTCTTCATCACCACAAGTAAACTAGGAATCCGTTTCATTCTAATGTTTTGTATTTATTAATGGATTCAATTGAAATCTATTGACAGTGTCAAACTCTAGTGTGTCATTCAATAATATATCAATGCATTAATTCATATAGTTGATTGTCACATTTACTACTAATTATAAAGTCATTTAAATAAAATAAATTTATTGGACGACTTTGTAAAAAATTTTATACTATGTACATCATAATTAAACTCTTTGTTTATTGATTAAATATGATATTATCCACAAAAGTTGCATGTGCATAAATGAAGAATTCAATTGTTATACAATGTTACATAGTCATCTAATCACATTAATACAAATATTTAAATCTTTTACTCACTATTTAAAAAATTATGGACACAAAAAATATGATTAAATGGTTGTGTAATAAAAAATATACGACGTTAATGCATTAGCAAATAAATTTATAAATGAATGCCTAGTTTGAATCTATTTTATGAACCAAAACCTGCTGAGTTTGCTGTCACATGTTTATAATTTTTTATCTACTCTGGATTTCCAAATAATGAAGGGCCCTCGCATGCACCCTGAATTTTTTAAAAAAAATTGCATTATTGATCTACCTATGCCCAATTAAAATCTTGTGTCTACCTTATTATAACCTAGATCTCTATGGCTTAAGATGCTTAGGAAATACTTTGATGCGCACGGAATCCATGTTTTGCTTAGGTGGAAGATTTTATTGGCATATAAAACTACAAGAAATCTACATACTGATGACTATACAAATATAAAAATAATTAGATATACATAAATGTAGTGGCACAACTGGAATGGGACCTTGGAAACAGCAAGGAAGATGGTCCTGACCACATGCGAAGAGGAATTGCAAAGTTGAACACTTGGCCTTTGCCTTTTGACATATTTAACACTTATCAATTATCATATTAAAGATCAATTCTTTAAGGTCCCACTGATTACTTGGAAATGTGGCACTATCAAATGTCATTGGTCCTCCTTGCCTCCTAACTATATATTAAATATATTTGTATATTCAGAACACCAAACATCCAAACTGCTCTTGTAATCTATCTTGGATATGATTTTCTGATACAATTGATAGTGATCATACAAAGCATGATTAAGTTATATCCAGGCTTCAATTTCATTTGTTATGTTCAGTGTATTTGTTGGATTAGTGTATCTTCTGTGTATTATCTTATGGAACAATCATATGATACGGGGGTCCTTTATATTTCCAACCACCCAGAGGAGGGCATCAGAATAATTAAGATTCCCCTCTTTCACTTTTTGAGTTTGATGTGATACATTATAAGATTCCCCTTTCACTTTATATTAAGTTTGATGTGATATATATGCCCGAATGATTCAATGGCATAGGTTTGTTGGTTATTATTAGCATAATCTTTCTATATGGGTAGGAATTTTAAGTGTGGGGAATGAAGTTATAGGTCGATTAAGAATGAGTTATTTAGTAAAAGTTAGGTATGGGAGTATATATAGAAACTTTTACAGAGGGAAAAAAAACAAAAAGAAGAAAAGAGAGATACGCATATTTTACTAAGTTACTTATTGATCGTCTAAAATATCTTAACATGTGTTGATGGGGAACGAGGCACTACTTTAGTAATTAGAAATAAGAACCTCTCTCTCTCTCTCTCTGTATTAATAAATGATAGGTCAAGTAATTAAACCCAATTTTAATTTTTGACATTTAATTAGTTTGAATTCAAATAAAGTATTTTTAATTTATGTAATTTCGCAAAATCAATCTAACAATAAGCATTTATAAATTTATTACCTTAAAACTTTAGGTTAAAATTTAAGATTAATTGCATGCCTAAGTTTTGAGGCATCAAGAATAAGCCACAATGGAATGCGGATGATTTATAATTCCCTCTCCTTTTGCACGTGTCATTGATTTGGCTATTATTTTGTAATAAAAAGAGAGTATCAGTCCATAAAGTTCAGTTTAAATAACAGAGTTGCTACTTGCAACATTAGTTTAACACAATCCCAAAACACACAAAAGATGTCAGTACTTCCCCCTCCATGTTTAAATTATTTATTGTCAAAGATCAACACACATGCCAATCGATTATTTTATTAATTTTAAGGTTTTGAAATAATTCAGAGACTTACACCTTTTGGTACCCAAACAACCAACGGATACTTCCTGCATAAAGTATGAAGCTTTGCTTCCATGCATGCATGTTAAGTCATATTATTAAATTTTACAGCTTCCCATTTTGTCGTGCAATTCTTTTTATGATGAATGATATTGTGATAATTATTTTAAAAAACGCATACTCACAATGATGTATATAGATAAGAAAGGTAATACTATAACCAATGTTGAGTAGAGTTATCTGTCAAGTAGAATTTTTTGTAATTTTGTAGTTTAATTATGAGATGTATAATGCACTCAAAAGAAAATTATGAGATTAGTTAATT
This sequence comes from Nissolia schottii, assembly GCA_003254905.1. Lineage (NCBI taxonomy): Eukaryota > Viridiplantae > Streptophyta > Magnoliopsida > Fabales > Fabaceae > Nissolia > Nissolia schottii. Next base: position 265,001 of record QANU01080279.1, on the reverse strand, counting down.
AGAATTTACTCCCTTCACTCTGTTTTAACAGTTCATTTTTTTTTTATGTTTTTAGGGTTTTAAAATATCTGTCTATTTATAATATTTAAGTGTAATTACTATTTTTTCTTCTATTTATAGCCTTAATGATAGTGAAACATTTATTAATATAATAAATGTAAAGATATTAATAATTGTATTAAAAATAGATAAATATTTTTTATGCAGAGATAATTTTGTCAATTCATACTATTTTATATATTTACCAATATTTTATTTATCTTGGTATATAATATTTAATTTTGGATAATTAAAATAAAACACAGACAGTGTGAATAAGAAGGAAATCACCTCACGTACTTTATTTTGAAAGTATCAATAACTTTATCTATATATGATTATATGGTACCACTTTTCATCTCCACAAACAAATAAATAAACGCATTTTTTTTTCTGTTATTGGTCGAATGAATATTCGTCTTTGAAACAGCAAAAACAGGCAGGTGAATGCAAGATCGTCAAGGCTTGGGCCTAACAAAAACCCAGAAACATTAATGGACAAAATTAATTCGGGCTTTTTAGTAAGAAGACTAAACAATAAACTTTTAAAATATTTCTTTGGAAGTCCCAGTTGTGGCTCTGGCCCAAATAAAGCCCACTAATTGCTACGTTAGGGCGATTCTGAAGCGCGCCGCACCATTGTGTATTGGATGGTGGAGCAAGACCAAAAAAGGAAATCCATTGAATAGCCCAAATAAAGCCCACATATACATACTTAAAGAGTGATGCTACGTGTACACTTAAAATTGAACCAACGTGCAACCACCAAAATTTTTAATACACCTTGGCCCATAAACAAATTAATTTGTATTTCTCTTTCCTATTAAATATATTTCAATATATATATTTTCTCTCTCTCTATTCACGTCTTTCAGTTATCCTAATCGGCGATCACGTTCTCCCTCACATCCAAATCTGGTAATATAAAATGAACAGATTTTATTAACGGTAGTGAACAAACCTACTTACTAATAAAACTGAACAAACCCCAACACAAAAAATAAACAAACATTGTTCATTTAAAATGAACAAACCTTATTAACTGTAATGAACAAACTTATACAAACTCTAATACAAGAAATGAACAAACTCGTTCATATAAGATGAACAAACGTGAACAAACCTGAAAAATGATCTATGGAATGTGCGACATATAATGATGAGAAACGACACATGACGTACTAGGGAAGAGAGACGACGAGAGGGAGAGAAGATGTGAGGGAGGATGTGAACGTCGTGCGGTTCCATCGTTGTTGCGTCAAAATCACTTTGATATAGGAACCACAGGAAGGTCCGCGTGGAGGCTACGGAGGCAAGAGTCAAGGAGACGGAGTTCGACCTGACAACGATGTGCGTGGCGGCGAGGTTCATGGCAATAGGGTGAGACATGGGAGAGAGAAAAGCGAGTGAGAGAGAGGTATAATATTTATTATTATTATATGAGTATATTTGTTTTTTAACTCTCATTAGATGCTGATTTTAATCAAAGTATCCGAGATAATATATATGTGACTACAAAAATTAGACATGCATGCAATAAGATGCATGCACTAGAGTAGAGCCTTCCACTTAAGTAATCAACTATATATACAAGGTAACGTTGGAGCTGTGCTTGAGAACAATGACGTCACTATTTCCATGTTGATTACTGGCATGTCTGTTGTGCATATTAATAATATTAGAATTTACAAAGACAGTCCCAAAAAGGTGGTGTCTTTTCAAGTCTTAGTATGACTCAACATTCTGCTGCTGCATCTGGACCGCGGACGGCCTGGCCTGGCCTGGCCTCTCTGCTGATAAGAAATCCAGCAGGCAACCAGCGGAAGGCAGAATTGGTTCACACGTTCACAATTCGCGCGTCGATCGGAGTACTAATTGAAGTGATGAACTGTGAAACTGGCCATTTTCTGAGGTTAATAATAGTGTTTGGTAGAAAAACTACTACCTTGCATTGTTAACTCTGGCCATGGTAATTAAGAACCACATGTAACTATGCTTTGAAATGAACGTGGGATAAGGCCAAGAGGTAGCATCTTTGAGTAAAAAAGAAGAAAAAAGGAATCCTTTTTTAGTAGACTTTGAAGGAACAGAAAGAGGTGGTGGGATAAAGAAGAAAGTAAGAGATTCCGGGGTTAAGGGATAAGAGATGGCAATGTTACAGTGCAAAGCACTAGAGAAACATTTTCTTCTCCAAATTGCTGTTAAATTTGTTAACACTGAAATTAACATTGATGAATTCCACATTTTGTTTCTTCATTCTTTATAAAGCAGGGTGAGTTCTGCGCAGCTAAATGCGTAACAATTTATAAGCAAGTCCTAACAAATCAAGTTAAAATTTTTTGATGTAACAAAGCAAAATTCGTTTTTTTCTTTTTTTCTTACCATGCTATGACAAACAAAATTCTCACTTACATAACTTCGCAAAAGTTACTAGAGAAATACAAAATTTACATACTAGCCTTAATAACTGATTACAGTGAAGTGAAACAAACCTAAGGAAGCTTAAAATGTCTACTTCAAATTGATGTAGACGCCTTACAACAAGCCTAAAATATCTTGCCCACTTTAAAAAGTTTAGGACACTCCAATCTCAAAATACATAACCAAGAAGGTATCACATGCTATGCTTAAAATGTGATATTCCACCTTTCTCTATCAGTAAACAACAGCATTTTGCGCGCTGCTAGGTGCGACTTCTGCACTTTTCCATGGCTCTAGGTGCTGCAAGAATCAGAATATAGATAAGTACAACAACGAAAACAGATCATAAATTCCACAAAACAACTCAGAGGATTCCTTTTTTAAAATAAATAAATAAATACTCAATTTGGATGGTTATTAATGAGATTTCTCAATTCAAAAGGTAGATACAGATGAAGGCAAGCAGAGATTATGACAGAATAATCATCACAAAATGTTGGCCCCACCTAGCCCGATTGCTTCAGAACTCTTCATTATCCTCAACCTCTTGCAAGAGTCAGTGAACATCCTGAACCAAGAATCATAAAATATCATTTCAGAATGAAATACTCATCAATATTTACAGCGAAACACAGCTTACCAAGTGAAACACTGAAAACAGACATTGTCCTAAAAGTCAAACCAGAAAAATGAACTTACTCCCAGGGAACATCGCCAACTAGCATCCAATCACCATCCTTGTCTTCATAGGTGAGCACATAATCCAAACCATGGAGGAGATCCGTCAATCTACTTTCACTTAAATTATCTCGACCAAAAACCCCATGAGAGCCACATTGACCTGAACTTGTCATCAATAAAAACATCATTAGTATCCGTTACAAAAAATGAACACACATATCCAGTTATATGTTTCTGTGCAAGGGAAACCAAAATTGGAACATACCAATGTCAACAAATTCTGCAACATGTGTTTTCTAATATAATTCAAGCCAACTATTTATGGTTTATTTTTAACATTTGGCTTCATCATATTTCCTTTTCAAATACAATTAACTTTCAAAAGAGCAAATTTTTCTTGTGAAGAATGAATTGAACTACTTATACTTTATAGCACAAGTGACAAAACACACACAGAAACTAATAGCACGATGTTAAGAACTAACCGATCGTAAAACAACTAAACATCTTTTCGAGTGCTGAAGACAGCTCCCTGTAGGAGCTAAAACTGTTGAGATCCATTTTCCTCAAGTATGGGGCGCCGTCCATGCTGACTTTTACATAAAGGCATCCAGGCTTGACATCTGCATCAGCTTCATCCTTTTGAGGCTGAGTCGCCATCGAGTTCTTCCTGAAGGAACGGATTGGTGGCCATCCAACAACTTGTGCCCTGAGTCAATTAACAAGAGTCCACACAAGGAGGCTCCAATCAATAAAACTTGCAATAATGAAAACAATGATTATAAATTCAAAACAATAGAATTTAGCTATTTAAGATTGAAATTGAAGACCACAAGCTCGATCCACAGTGGCAGGGGGAAAATATCTCACATCAGAAAGCATGGAAAATGATACACCCATAGACAAACAAGATTCAGAAGAGAATTTATGTAACAACTAAAATAACTGCTAAATGATGATTAAATTCCATTTCTGATTAAATTCAAGTTTTCAACCACCTAATTAATCTATACTTTTTTTGCATAAGGACAGAGAAAATCCCTTTCCTCTTCAATTGGAAAATATCCACATATTCAACTACTAAACAACATTAAATGGACAAAAAAAAATCAACATAATTATCTTCTTGCTTCCAACAATTTGTAAACACGCAAAGAAAAAACAATAAACAGAGACAAGCCAAATAAAGAAAGAATCCTCAGAACGGAGAGCCAAAATCAACAAGCAATGTAGACAAATATTTTGACCCAGAAACGTTATAATATAGCAAACGGAAAAGTTAAAAGATAAAACAACATAAAGACTAACATCACTTAAAAAAACAGTACCAATGGCAAGAAGCAAAAAAAAAATAAAAATTGATGAAGCTAAAGGAAGATGACAATACTTAGGAGCAGGAGGAGCAGAAATCTGGGGTTTCTTCTCATGCAACGGCTTTGGAGACTCTGGAACATTACTCTCTTTCACAATAGAAGCTCCCAAAGGTGCTTGCTTGTTGTTGCAGTCAGAGTTAGCAGCAGAAGGAAGAGCCTTTGTAGCAGCACCAACACCCTTTGGAGAGAAAAAGCCACCATCTTTACCCAAACCCATTTCAGATCCACCGTTCCCAGACATAACCCACTTCCCAGAACCGCTATCAATGGCGTCAGAGAAACCCCTCTTGGCCCCACGCACCAAACCACTCTTCAGGGGGGATTCCCTCTCTGGGGACTCGGAACCAGGCAACCCTAGCCTCAACTCGGTGGCTTTGAGGTTCAACTCGGTGCCGAACTTGTCAGAGGTTTCCATTGGAGGAACCTCTGCTGCTAACCCTACATTAGCATACCCGTGTTGTTCTTTTGGCACAGACATCAAAAAACAGAGTACAGTTTACTGTTTTGGTAATCACAGAAATGGGAAAGGAATAAGAAGAAGGAAGAAAGAGAGGAACAGAGGATGAGATTTAATAAGGAAGAAAGAGAGGCAAACTGTTGATGAAGAGAGAAGCTTTCTCTGTTGTGGATGAGCTTTGGGGTTCTCTGTTCTTTCTATTTGTTGTGCCCTGTTTCTACGTAAACCTCTGTGCACTCTGTTAAGTAGTGTTGAACTTTAAGAAACGGGGAATAATAATTGAAAATTAATTAAACAAAAAAAAATTAAGTAGTGAACATTTTACGTTTGTTAAAACTAAGAACGAGGATGTGGTCTACAAAAGGGAATACGGAACTGTTTCTGCTTTTATTCTTCTGCTTCCCATTTAACAAAAAAAATAAGTTCTTTTTTTTTATATAAAAAAAAAAGGTTCTTTGAAGATTGTGTTGCTTTTAATTTATATTTTTCAAATAGATTTGCGTGAATCTTTTTGTGGCCAACCACTCCGACAACCCACAGAAAGTATCCGGCATACTTTCTCTAATTTATTCCATCATTTATTTAAACTATTGGTAAATAAATTGAGAATCTTGTTAAAACACAAATTTAGTAATAGTTCTGTTATATTGTTACGGAAACAAATAAACCGAGCCTATTAAGCTGTGTTTCTTTTATGGGAGAAAAAAAGTAACTTAAAAAATATATATAATGTATGAGAGACTTAATTTATTAATTTACATACTTTTATTAATGACATTTAATATTTTTTATTTATTCTTAAAAACATCACGTATCATTCATATAAATATGTAATTTGATATATAAATTGATAAAATAGATTTCGTAAACAATTTTCTAAAAAAGGTACTTTTAAAAATTGAATTATTATTGTTTGTTTGTTTAATCTTTAATTATTAGTATTTAGTTTATATTTGGTCCACTAATTATATTCAACTCAAAGAGCTAAAAGACTCGCTTAAAATAGAGATATGTCACAAGACAATACATTAAACCAGTCGATATAATAAAATTCCTCTTAAATTTGCTAATTAGCCCCAAAAGAGAAGATGAGACTTAGAGGGAGGAAAGGAAGGAATAGTAGAAAATGATGGAACGAATAAGGTCTCTCAGAAAGGCCAATTTTTTCATGTGGCTCAAAAAAAAAAATCTCTGACCATAACAAGCTCCAGATTTTCTTGGTTTTACTATGCTTTTCTGGATTCTAGAGAAAAATGGAGAAAAATAAAAAAGAAGAAGAAACTAACAAGTAAAAGAGATCTACTCGAAAACGAAAATAAAAAGAGCTCTAGAGAGCAAGGAGCAAACGGAAAGAGAAAAGAAGGAAACCTTTTTTCCATAGGCTGAAATCTACTTGTACTGAAACTTAGTGAGACTATTATGTTTGTGTGTTAGATACATCATAAATCCCGATATTCAAAAACACTTGTCTCATGCTTTTTTTAAGGACATTATTTATAATACTTTATAAAATTATATATTTTGAAATGAACTTAAAAAAACATATGACACTATAATTGATATTTTGACATAATGATTGTGAATATGAATTGTCAACTTTTTTATGTATTTAAAAAAAAATTACAATTACATATATATAATTAACAATTATGTTATATATATTTATTTACTTCTCAAATACTCAGAATTTGTTAATTATAGATCATTTCAGATTGAATTTACCCATCACTTGCTAATTAAAGATGTAAGAATGGTACTTAAGACTGTTCTGTTGTTTTTTTTTAATTACAATTTATTTGTATTGGTAATTACATATTATTATCTAAAAATATTTAATTATTACTATTGTAAATTAAAGTCATAAAAAATATACATAGTTAATAATATAAAATATCTTGCACTCATAATGAATTTAAATTAATCTGAAACATCCTGCAATTGATTAGAGGACTTTTTGTTAGGTGTTATTTTTTTATTTACACACACAGATATATATATATATCTTGCATTAAACTTCTTGTGATCAAAGTAGTATAGTTTATATAATTTTATACAGAACCAAAAGGAAATCAGCGCGAAAAAAAAAAGGGGTTGGTGGGAGACAAAACGCCGTTACGTTGAGAAGTGAATGGGATTAAGTATATCTGAGAAAAAGCCTGACCAATCCACTATGAAATTCCATTCCCATTTGTATAGAAGATAAAGTGATTTTCTATGCCGTAGAAAGAAACAAGATTAAGCAACACAAGCATGTTCTGTGTTATCACTTCTAGTTATCCCAGGACCAAGATGCTTAAATTGATATATCAAATAGACTTAAGAAATTTATTTTTACGAAAAATAAACCAATTTTATTCCCAGAGAAACTTAATAATACTTGCAAATTGAAAATGATACATTAATTGTTTGTCTTAATATTATTAATGTATAAACATATTTCACATTAAAGATTAACGCATAAAATGTACATTGTTTAACAAATGCATTATGCTGCTTTTTCACAATGAGTATATATGAATATTTTGTCATTTATGAGATTTTATAAAGAAAACATCGTAAAGAAAAATTAAAACACCATAAAAGGAACAACAAAAATATAAAATATGCCGTTTCATGTAATAAAAAAATCTAGATAGTTATGTTTAATAAGAGTTATTTATTGAATAAAAAATTATAAAGAACGGAAAAAAGATAAAGTAGTGGACTGCTGCTAAAGGATAAAAGATAGCAATCTTCTTAAAATATGTCACGAAAAAAATAGATTAAAAAATAGAAAAAAAATAAGAGAAAAAAAAGATTAAGTTATATAAAAAAAATTGATACTTCAAAAATTACATTACATAAATTACAATAAAATTTAAACTTATAATATATACTATTTAAATCTCTCACCACTAAATTACTCTTACTGTTTTAATGGAGAGTGAAATCAGAATATTAATTTAGTGAGAAACAGAAATCAGCATCAATATATTTAAAAATGAGTAGAAAGGATAATTATAACAAAAAAAATAAGTTGAGATAGATTTTTACCTAATGTTCTTAAAATTAAATATGTACTAGTAATAAAACGTGAGTGGTACGAATATGTATTGTGTATTGATACACTGATTAATCATCTAATTAGTTTAATATAATAATTGTTGATAAGTCAAGGACCAAATGCATTTAAAAAAAAAAGGTCTTGATACACATTCGTATACATTTTTTAATAGTAGAATATAGTGTAGGTCACAGCATAATGGGGGCATTTGTACTTTGTTTCCTAACTTCGTGACAATAGCCTCCACTTACCATATTTTTTTCTCACACAAATCATAGGTATGCCAATTGTAAAATGCAAACAATCTATTTTTGTGCACTTCTGTACTAAAAGAAAAGATTTTTGGACTTCATAATATATATTAGAATTTAACGAACTAAAATATATATTTTTCTATAAATATTTTATACTAAAAGATAAAAAATAGCACCTTCATTTGAAATCGACTAATTTAAGATATTTTTTATTTATATTTTTGTCCTAACTATTAATTAATATTTAACAGTAACTAATATTTAGCTAAAATCATCTAATTTAAAATAATGAATACGAAGTTTTGAAAGAAGAGAAAATGGCAATCATTCAACAACATTCATAATGTCAAGCCACATCTTTTATTTTTAATATTAATAATATTATTATATCATTATAACTAAATATATTTATCCAAATAAAAAGTTAAAGTGATCCCACTACTTCATATATTTATGCTACCATGCGTTTATTTTGTTATTTTTATCATAATAAATTACGTTTGCTGATGAAAAAAAAATGAATTACTTTACATTTGTCAACTAATTAGATATTACTTCGAAACGAAAAATATAAACTAACTAGATATTATTACTCTTTAAATGATTTTTAAGATAGTTACATTATATTATAAGTCAATAATTTATACACTCATAATGCATGGTTAGAAAATTATATAAAATTTATTACACTAACGATATGATTTTATATATATATATATAACAGAAAATATTGAATGTGAAAAATAATTCTCAAGTTGGTATTGGAGCACTTGCTCAATATATATACAACACAAGTTAGCTTGAGGTGCAAGCTAAGTATAGTTAACTAACAATAACAAATTAACTAACTTGACAGCTATACATACAGCTATTATAACTAACATATGGAACTAATCTGAAAAGCTAAAGCTTATTCATCTCCTATTACCCCCCTCAAACTTGGCGTGAGGCAATGATTTGCCTTTGTAAATGTTAAGCAAGTCAAGTTTATCGATTAAGAACTGAAAAGGAGCAGTAGCTAGTGGTTTCGTTAGCACATCAGCAAGCTGAAGCTTGGATTGGACAGGGAGCAAATTAAGGAAACCATTTTGCACTTTTTCGCGAACCAAATGGCAGTCAAGCTCGATGTGTTTAGTTCTCTCATGAAATGCAGGATTGCGTGCAATTTGAATTGCTGAATTGATGTCGCAATATATAGCAACCTTGTTGGATTGTTGGATGCTGAGATCATTGAGCAGAAATGTCAACCATTGTAGCTCACAGGTCACAGAAGCCAGGGCTCGATATTCTGCTTCACAGGATGATCTCAAGAATGTAGTCTGCTTCTTGGATTTCCAACTCACCATGGAGTCTCCAAGGAAAACACAGTACCCCGTGGTTGATCTCCTAGTATCAACACAACCTGCCCAGTCTGCATCACTATAAGCTTTCAATTGGACTTCGGATGCTACAGAAAGGAATAAACCAAGGCCTGGAGAAGCTTTTAGGTATCGAACAACCCTGGTAGCAGCTTGCATATGGACATTGGTGGGAGCAGCCATGTATTGGGCCAATTAATTCACAGCAAAGGTAATGTCAGGCCGGGTTGTTGTAAGTATATAAGCCTGCCAATTAATCGCCTGTATGGTGCTGCATCAGGAAGCAAATCACCAGAATCTTTGGCCAATTTCTGCGATGATTCCATGGGGGTTATGACAGGTTTGCAGCCAAGCAGCCCTGAATCAAAGATGATTTCCAAGCAATACTTCCTTTGTGAAATAGTGATTCCTTTGGAACTCCGAGCAATCTCAAGCCCAAGGAAGTACTTCAGCTCACCAAGGTCTTTAATCTTGAACATGCCATCAAGATAGCTCTTCATGGAAGAAATTTCAGACATATCATTACCTGCCAGGATTATGTCATCCACATAGACAAGTAGTGATGTGAAAGAGTCATTGCAGGACTTGGTGAAGAGTGAGTAATCAGATTGGGATTGCTTGTAGCCAGAAGTGAGCAAAGCAGTGGACAGCCTAGAGAACCACTGTCTGCTGGCTTGTTTTAAACCATAAAGGGTCTTTAGTAAACGGCATACTTGGTTAGGCTTCTTGCTATGAAAGCCTTGGGGAAGTCTCATGTACACTTCTTCATGCAGCTCCCCATGTAGAAAAGCATTATTAACATCCAATTGATGTAGGAACCAGCCTTTAATAGATGCAAGGGAGAACAGCAACCTTACTGTTGTCATCTTAGCCACCGGGCTGAAGGTATCTGATAAGTGCCAAATTTACGCAATTTCAACTATTGAAAAGGCACCTGTCTGCTTAAGTTTAATGAATTATCTGATTAAATTCCCCACTTTTGTAGGATTTATAAGATATTTTAGAGATGGATACAAGCACATTGGAAAGATAAAGATCAAAGAGAAATCCCACAGAGAAAGGAAACAAAAAGCAAAGGGGGCAAAAAGAAACAGAAAAGCAAAAGCAGAAGCACAACCGCTCAGCGGTGACAAATAGCCGCTCAGTGGCTCGAACGAAGAAACCGCTCAGCGGATGAACCCAAACCGCTCAATGGACCTTGCTTCAAGGTGAAGAAACTTAGCCGCGAAGGAAGCTCTGCAGCCGCACCTGCAGCTGCAATGCCACCCTGCTCTGACACCGCTTAGCGCACAGCACGCCGCTCAACGGCTCTGATAGATAATGTCAGAGCAGAGCCACCATTCAGAGGAAACATGGCAGTGAAGAAACCTCAAACCGCTGAGCGGTGCACCCAAGCCGCTCAGCGGTGACCCCCAAACTCGGCCTATAAATAGAGGCCGAGGCTCACAACATGGAGGCATCATTGAGAGTTCAGAATTCGTTCTTTTCTCATTTCATTTCACATTCAAATCTTAAGTTAGTTTAGCAACAAAGAGGAGGCTAGTGAAGGAGCCAGGAGAATCAAGGAAGCACGGCAGACGTCGTCATGATAGCGTGAGAACGTGTCATGGTAAGCGTCCATCACCTTGCCTCCGAGATACTCTTGTAAGATGGATTTGTAATCCTCTTGTTGTTGGGATTTTGATGATTGTTATAGACTGATTGTATCCATGTACTTTTACATTAATGAATCTATCATTTTCTATGATTTGCATGAATCGATTTTACACTTAATGCTTGTTTTAGCTTAGCAACCTAAAGCATGATTTCAAACTGCATGGTTGCGCGTGAGAACGACATCATAAGTTGGAACTAAATCAATTCATCTAATAAACCTAATTGCTAGAGATAGAGTTAGGGATATTAGTCGCTTTTAACATCTAAAATAATGCTGGTGTACTTTGTTAAGCTTGTGTGCGAGAGTGACAGTGTAACAAAGGAAACCTGTGATCTTGTCATTCGCGAGAGCGATGAACAGGTTAAGAACTGATGGCGAGGAATCAAAGAAAGGATAATTCTAATGTTTGAGTTATGAATGCATGAAACTATAATAGGATTCAAAACCCAACAAGCTTCCTGATCTGTCTCGACTTTGTTGCCTATTTATCTTTTCTGCTATTTATTTATTTATCTAAATATCAAAACATCGAAACCTTTACTCATTGTTTAATTAACAAACTCAAGAACGGTATTTTTGCAACTCTCTGTGGATACGATCATACCCGACCGTACTGCAATTGGATTCCTTGTGAATCTGAAAGCTGTAAAGAAGGATGTATTATTTTGAACGACGAGAGTAAAAATGCCTTCAACAGTATCCAAGTAGTCAATACCATGTGTCTGTGTATACCCTTTAACAACTAATCTGGCTTTATATCTCTCAATGGTTCCATCTGCCTTCAGCTTAATCTTGTACACCCATTTACAACCTATGGGTGTTTTCCCTTCAGGCAAGTCCACCAATTCCCAAGTGTTGTTCAACTGAAGTGCTGAAATCTCAGCAGCCATAGCTTCTTTCCACCGGCTGTGCTTCATTGCTTGAGAATAAGAAGAAGTTTCAGTGACAGATGATACATTGAGAATGAATTTCTTGTGATTGGACCCCAAGGAATCATAGGACAAGCTGTGCTCAATGGGATGTGTTGCTGTAGCATGAGGAGGAAAACCAAGTAGCAGATTGCAGTGGTAGTCCTGTAGGTATGTGGGGGTGGTTTTGGACGTTGAAGACCTTCTGAGAGACTGAGGAGGCACTGCAACATTGTCATGAGTCGGGGTATATAAACTTGGCATGTCTGCAGGGAGCAGATCAAATAGGCTCTCATCAATAGCAGGCAGAATAACTTGACCTGAGGGTGATGGTGGAACTGTGTCTGCAGCAACTGAATGAAAAGGGAAATGGTCCTCATAGAACACCACATTTATACTCAAGAAGATCTCCCTGCATTGCATGTCATACAGCAGAAATCCCTTTGTCCCAGCCTTGTATCCTAGGAAAATGCATTTCCTAGCCCTTCTATCCAATTTTGTCCTATTTCTATGTAATGTAGTTGCAAAAGCTAAGCAACCAAAAACTTTAAGAGATGAAAAATCAGGATCTTTGGAAAATAGAAAGGTGTGAGGGGTGGACATATTAAGAGCTTTACTAGGAAGCCTATTTATCAGAAAAATGGCATGTGCTACAGCAAAAGACCAAAAGCAATGAGGAAGATTGGCCTGAAAAAGTAATGACCTAGTGACATTTAAGAGATGTTGGTGCTTATATTCAACAATTGAATTCTGCTGAGGTGTTTCAATGCAGCTTGTGTGGTGAATGATCCCCTTGGAAGCATAGAACTCTTTGAGGAGAAATTCAGGCCCATTGTTTGACCTTATCTTCCTTATCCTGGAATTGAATTGATTTTCAGTGAGGGAAATGAACCCCTTTAGTGCTGTAGCAGCATCTACTTTAGATTCCAAAAAGTAGGTCCATGTGTGCCTGCTGAAGTCATCAACAATTGTCAAAAAGTATTTATACCCTTGTAAGGAGATGGTAGGGACAGGGCCCCATATGTCCACATGGATGAGCTCAAAGAGAGCTGTGGAAGCAGAATTGCTTGTGGGAAAGGGAAGTGCCTTTTGCTTGGCATAATGGAAAATGTCACAGGGGAAAGAAGTGGCAATAGGATCAATAACATCACAAATCTTATTCTTTATTTCTTTCAAAAGTTGAAGTGGCACATGGCCAAGTCTAAAATATGCCAAAGGTTAAAATGATCACTAGCAGCTAAGACAATAGCATTAGCGACAGAATTACAAACAGACTGTAATGAATGACAAGAATTGAATTTATCTAAGAGATAAAGTCCATTGACAGCTTTAGCAACTCTAATCTTCTTCAACCTGTGCTTGTCCTGTATGATGCAATGATCATGGAACAAAGTACGGCAGCATTCCAAATCATGGCAAAGCTTAGAAGCAGCTATGAGATTGAAACTGAAATTAGGTAAGTATAGAACATTTGCCAAGTGGAAATTGTCATTGAATATAACAGTCCATGCATGCTTTGCTGTAACAAGTTGGCCATTAGGAAGAGATATGGGAATAGGTAGATCAATTTCCCTATAAGACTGAAAATAATGCCTAGAACAACATATATGATCAGTTGCCCCAGAGTCAATAATCCAAAAACCTGTACCTGAGTTAGATGAAGTATTATGAACTTGAGAAAAGTTAACTTGGGAGAGTTGTTGTGGCTGCTGAATTAGAGCCAAGAGGCTTTGGTACTGATCTGCAGTGAAGGGGAAGGAAGAGGGCTGAGATGCAACCTGTGGAGAGGATGATTCATCAGCATGGACAGTAGCATTAACAGATTTCTTGGACTTGTACCCGGGGGGTAGCCATGCTTCTTATGGCATTCATTAATTGTGTGTCCAAAATAGCCACAAAATGTGCATTTCTTAGAATTTCTTTTGGACTTTCCCTGGTCCTTGGAAGGCTTCTGTGAATCACCAGCGGCAGAAACTGAGCTTTGAGATGCAGGAGTGAAATTGAGTAGTGCTTTGGAGCCTGACTCATAGTGCAGTTGCCTTTCATGTTGGAGAACTAGAGAAAAGATTTTATTGAGAGAAGGCAAAGGTTCCATTAACAAGACTTGAGACCGGATAGTGTGATAAGAGTCATTCAAGCCTTTAAGGAATTTAATGGCTCTATCAGCCTCACGATGCTTCTTGATTGTAGCAAATGTACCACAATCACAAACAACATTGCATTTGCAAGAAGGAAGGGGAGAAAGACATCAAGTTCATCCCAAAGGACCTTAAGATCAGTGAAGAACTGTGTGGCAAAAAGATCACCTTGTTGCAATGCTGATAATTCTTCTTGAAGGTCCGCGATTCTCAACAAATCGCCTTGTGAAACACGTTCGCTGAGTTCACTCCATACCTTAGCCTTGTCGAGCCACAAGACGCTTTGTGCAATTGAAGGCTCTACATCACGGAGCAGCCATGACAGCACCATGTGGTTGCAACGCTCCCATGGACCGAAGAGAGTGGAGGACAAGGCTGGCATAGAAATTGATCCATCCACAAACTTGACTTTGTTTTTGGAGAGTAAGGCCATGCGCATCGCCCTGGACCAGCTGTAGTAGTTCTAACCATTCAGCAAGGAGGAAACAAGAATCAGAGAAGGATTCTCGTTCGGATGCATGTAGTACGGGGACGTAGGATCCTGAGTCGGATCTGGAGGTACCGAAGCAGCCATTAATGGCAGAAGTGGAAGTGCAGAAACGAAGAATGAAAGAGTGGGAGAATTATAGCAGAGGAGCGGAAGCAGATTCTCAGGGATGATACCATAACAGAAAATATTGAATGTGAAAAATAATTCTCAAGTTCGTATTGGAGCACTTGCTCAATATATATACAACACAAGTTAGCTTGAGGTGCAAGCTAAGTATAGTTAACTAACAATAACAAATTAACTAACTTGACAGCTATGCATACAGCTGTTATAACTAACATATGGAACTAATCTGAAAAGCTAGAGCTTATTCATCTCCTATTAATATATATTGTATTCTAAGAGTTTAGGTGGGGTAGTCACTAATATCTCATTTAGGTGAAACATGACTCTATAACTCAAATGCATACCTTTCAGCTTATATTACAAATTACACAAGTTATTAAGATTGATCTAATGATAATAAGTTTAAGTAATATACATAAAGTCTTAAATTTAAACTTACTACCTATATAAATTTTCAAAATACCAAAAGAAAAATATTACATATTAAACATATTTTGGCTTAAGAATACGACGGATTTGGACGGGG
The DNA here is from genome assembly GCA_003254905.1 of Nissolia schottii. Classification (NCBI taxonomy): domain Eukaryota; kingdom Viridiplantae; phylum Streptophyta; class Magnoliopsida; order Fabales; family Fabaceae; genus Nissolia; species Nissolia schottii. The sequence continues at coordinate 249,530 of QANU01080279.1, read as the reverse complement.
CAGGAGTGCAGGACCATGAACAAAACACAACCGAGCAAGAGAATCCCAAAATAGAGCCTACAAGCCCTCAGGTGGGCCCACTATAGATTCTCTTACTTATAGTTTGGTGCAGTGCTAAGTTAAGTGCTAACAGCATTTGTTATATTCATCACTCAGTGCTTCAATTCTCCCACTTTATAATTTTTTTCCCCCCCCCCCCCTCAAAGCAAAAAATTATGGTAGCACTTCCACTATCTTCTTTTATAATTCAGTTATGTTGCTAAGAAAAGGGTTCCTTTTCTTTCCCTGCTTTTGGGGTTTGTTTGGCCAAGCTCAACTATTATCCCAATCAACCAATCCTATGTTGGAATTTTTTTTATGATCATAGTGGCAATTTGTGGGTCCAATCTGCCATGCACTTTGCCTACAGTCATGCCACCGGAATGATAAGATAAAATAAACCCACCACCACACTTATGAGAAGGAGGATCCCAATCTTTTTTCCTCAACACTCTTCAAAGCATGGCATCCACTTGTGCATGGTATTAATGGCTGTTAATTACTACTAAATTGCTACTAATCCTCATTAATCATTATGTACATAGCCATGTTTAAATCTACATAATATGTTCACACCTCATGTTACACAAACATGTTACTTGTTTGGATGGACTTATAATAAAAATATTTTTTTAATAGAATTTTTTTAGTACAATATTTTGTTAATAAAATATATAAAAAAAAGTATTGTAAGTTGTATCTAAACACTCTTACAATTATGAAAATATTTTTTTATTATAAAAAAGTATTTTTTTTAAAGTCAATCCAAATAAACTCGTGGTTACTAAATACTACAAGAGATTTCTAAGTAGATATGGTTTATCCTACTCGTATTTAGTACCCTTACAATTAAATTAGGTCCCATTATTAGTTGTGATTGAGATATATTATTTTTTAACGTCATTTTTATTGTGAATATGCCTAAATATAAAATATTACATGTGCATTTATATAACAATTTTTCAAATACTAAAATACCAACTATTAAGATTAGTTTTTCTCTTTTGGGTTGATTTCTTGCATTTTACTTGTCTTCTGTTTTTATGAATTTTGCAGGGTTAACATCATCAATTCTAGCAATTTTGCAGGCTTAAAGTGCAACTGTTATTCTATTAACATCATCAATTCTAGCAATTCCCTTCAATTTGACCAAGGTTATTTTGGTGAGGAAAGCTAATGATTAAGGTAGAAAGCTAAATTTCCTCCAATCTAAACATAAGACTCTATCAGGTAGAAAGCTAAATTAGGATGTAATAATAATTCATGCATGCATTAAATCTGTTTTGAGAGAAGAGCAAATGATTAAGAAGACCACTAATCATTATTTTGACTGTTTGGTCACCCTTTAACTATCACATGCATCTGGATGTTTTACAAAGTTTCAAGTTTTGATTTATTCTGTAAGTGAAAAGCCAAAAAATCAAACCAAAAAGAGCTGCAAAGAAAGACAACATCAACCCCTAGCAACACCAAAATAATAAGTGAAAAAAAAAAAAGAAGAAGAAAGAATTACAGCTATCAAACAGAGACTTTTTTTTTTTATAAAGTCCAAACTCCAACAAGTTCAAATAAAATGGGTGTCATAATCGGACCAAATACTTTGCGATAAGGGGCAAGAGACAGCATGAATCTTTAAAACAACACTACCCCATCTAGGATTTGATTGAACATGAAGTGGAGTCCCAACCTCCTCTCCTTTAATGGACTATCGTAATCCTGTATGAATTTGCCACACACTGCCACTTCTGACACCACCAGATCACATAAACCAGGACCCACCATTTTATTAGCTTGCTCAAGATGCCCCTCAATGAATTAAGAATGACCAGTATGCAAATATGCTTATACGTGTGTTATATGTATATATCATTATAAAGTTACTTCATTAGACATATATGTGTGTGAGAGTGCATAATCGTAGTTTGTAGAGCAATGTTTTTCTGGCATAAAGTAAGAGTTATTAACTCGGATTAGTGGTTGGTGAGAAGGAGAAAGAAAATTGAATGGTGGTGATGAGAATTATTTGAAAAACCTTTGTGTCGATATTATTAATTAGAAAAAAAAGTTAACAAGTATTCTTAGGACACTCGTTAAGAAAACAAAAGCGATACATTTTATATTAAAAAGATAAACAGTATATGTTTCTAATGAGAATTGATGCATTCTAAGCCTAAAAACATTGCTCTATATACATACATAGCTTAAAGTGAACCAATCCATCTTCTGTCCACGGTCAATCAGAAGATGACATCCTTAGTCCTCTTCATTTGTTTTTTTCCATCAGGGGGAGAGCGGTTGCATGAATCATAAAATGTTCTCAAAACCGGGTAATCTTTATATGTTATAGTAATATGCCAAAGTGAGAAAGTCTTGTCCTTTCAAAGGTGTACGTGTATATAGATAGAGTGAAATCAACCGTCATAATTGCCAAACCTCTTAGAAAAACCAATAAGTGAAACCATGCATTGCATTTTACAGAAGGGGAAAAGGACTAGATACTGTGAAAATGTAATTACTCGTGTTTCGTTTTTACTTTGGTTTGGATCGGCTACTTTGGTAATTATACAAGCTAAAGCCAGAGACAGATGTTGAAGATCTCCATAGAAACCATCCAGACTACAAGGGAAGACATAGGGATTGAAATTTTAAGCATGTGTTGGCACCTCACATGGTTTCTGTTTTTTGTGAGCTGAAATAATCGTTTTGACTCATAAATTATTGTGTGGTTATGTATCATCAGACTAAATATGCTCTTGACCATTTACAAGCTACAACATTTTGAAACATACTCAACATGACACGCTTCATGAAGGGAGGCAATGTGACATTAAACCAAGCTTGTCATAGGGCGTGAAAATTTTAAAGTAGCTTGGTACCAATTATTATGTGGTCATTTATTATGGGGTTAATTAAGCTTTTAATCCTTGTAACATTAGAAAGTTTGGTTTTAGTCCCTCAATGAAATTTTTACTGCCACGTCATCACCGTCAATCAAAATCATCCACAGGGACCAAAACTAAATTTCCAAATTTTATAGGGACTAAAAATTTCACTGAGGGACTGAAACCAAACTTTCTAATGTTACAGGGACTAAAAACATGTAAGGAGCTAGTCTTGTCATGTGTGTTTTTTCCTTCTTGAATTAAATGTAGTAATTGTGTGTTTAATATCTTATGGATGATGAATGGCCTTATGAAATTATTATTTCATGACCATAGTAGATCTTGTTATTTCTTCATGTCGGCAAAAGATTGTGTAATTCACAAATTTGTGCAGTCCAAGCACTCCACTAGGCACTAGCCAAGTTAGTTTCTTGGTTGGGCTCAATGGAATTTCCATTCATCCTATTACACTACAGGAGAGAGTCTTATCAACGCTCTCAAGGCAAGGATTCAATTCAACTCAAGCCTTGTCATGTTGCACAGCTAAGTAGTGGCCAGTGGGGATATATACTTCGATAAAAAGCCTGCATCTTTTTGTTTAATGTGTTCCAACCCTGCATTGCAATCAGCATATGGGGCCCCTGCGTCATACATGAATTATTGGCACTCTAGGGGGCATGCATCTCGCTCCTTCCATCTACTATATGATTTAACTTCGAACTTATAGATCACCACATTTTTTTTTATCTTAGCTGAAAATTATATATGGCTATTTCACTGCTGCTGCAACAACCTTTTTCAACTGGACCCATAACCCCCTTTTTTTTCAAGAACACGTGATTTGTGATTGTTTGCAAGCAGGGAAGTTTTCAAAATGAACTTGAGGAAGTGAAGATCATGACAAGAGAGGAATTCATTGCTCTTTACCAAGGGGAAAAAAGAAAATCATATTTTTGTCTCATCAGTATCTTTAAATCGACAAGCACCCTCAGACTTATCTTGCACAGACAAGTAACAAGGCACTTGCTCTAAATTATATCCTCGCTTGATTATCTTTGATATGGACGGTGGCAAGCTTGGATTGGTAGGTAAGGTGGCTGAAAAGTGTTGCCTTTGTGACAGCATCTGCCTTGGCACGGACCATTTGGGTCGGAGTCAAATCAAACCATAGCACTTAGTAATGACCCGTGTATTGTGAAAATAGTGTGGATGATGGATTATTTTAGCCAACTTACCAAGGATAAAATGGGAACAAAAAATTCGGAGAGGAAGAAACCCTAAAACTAAAACAGTAACAAGAGAAGAACAAGTATGAGGTGAAACAATTATACTACAAATTATGCAAGGGCACTATTGTTAAAGGGTTTATCTCCACTCTACCTAGAGTAGAGTTCAGCAGAAAGGCTTCGATGAGATTCCCTCCAAAATTCGATGTGGGTCTCCCCAAGAACTTGTCCATGTGTAATCCTTGGCAACACTAAGACTAAGCAGCCGATCTAGTTTTAGATCTGAGAAGAGTAACCGAGGTTGTGGGCATGACCTCATTGAGCTCGCCAAATCATAGGAAGAAGATGAACAATACCAGAGGCAAAAGTAGCATGAAAGCTAAGTGAGGGAGGAAGAGTTAATAATGGTGTGTGTTTTTGATCTCTGGTGAGCTAAGTATATAAAGGTCAAATGGTTGCTTAATAATAACGCATGGGCCTAACAATCACAAGACAAGACAAGACAAAAGGTTCAATGTTTTATGTCTTCAACGGTCATAATAAAAAAAGGAGAATTGAGCCAAAAATAAAATGACAAAGTAAAAAACTTAATGGTCTTACACACGCATGACACGGGACGAGGTGGTAATGTGGAACTTGCCCTTTAAGAAAATCAAGGACTAAGTTTAAAGCGCACATGAAAACCCTTTTAGTCCAACACAATGAACTTAAGTAATAATAGTTGCGTTCAACTTTTGGGCTAATGGTAAACATATGATATTTTAATTGGTATCGGAGAGAAAGAAATGTAATAGATTCCATCTGATATAATTTTATCCTATCCTATTTTAAAGTATACAAACAATAATAAATAAATCATTCTATTTCATTTTTGTTCCACTACTCCATTGCTTGTGATCACTTCAAGCATAGCCTACCAGTGTAGTAGCACTAGATGAAAGGAGGGTGTGTATACACATTCACTTATTGACTCAATGCAGCAAGCATGCTTGACTGAATGAAATGTCCATATCAGTCAACCATAGTGTGGCATTGAAGTTGAATTTAAGGGTGAGACAACAGAAAGTGGAAAAAGAACATAACCATATCATTTGTCCATTTCCAAACAGCACCTGCAGCGGTTCATAGTGTTTTGCAATAGCATGAGAGCCAAAAGTCTCAAATATAGTAGCAGTAAAGAAAGATGTCAGATCAGAATCCTTATGTGTATAAATATTGTAGAAACATTCATGAACCTTTAGTAGGTAGATAACCCCAAAAATGACGAATTAGTAAGCCATGTATGTAGCAATGATTTGGTTGGTTGTTCATGTCTTTTTTTGTAAGGGCCTCCTCCTTTAGGAATATTTAATAAGCAGAGAATGACATTATGATATGATCATGAAATGAAATCCCCAAGATCATTAAGGTATTAATTTTCCAGGGAGTGGCAACCGCAATAAGTAGTGTGTATTGGAAGGCTTGGAGTAGTCACTCGAACAAACAAGAAATTTTTAACAAGTGCTTTGCGGAATTTGACTTTGGGGTCAAATGGCATAGAAGTAAATGTCAAGCTGTGGCTACTAGCATACTACTCACTCTAAAATGCTATATATCCAATATAACCAAACAAGGAAAGAGTTGAAAATTTGAGTTAGTAAGTGGAACTAATGATTTTTTTTTCCTTTCATTTCAAAGATGCTGATGTTCTACATAAAGTAAGTGAAAAATCAAAGCAACTTCGGCTGTAAACATGACATTTCAAAATGAAGTGCGAGAAAAACATATTTCCACTACTTCCTATATTTTTTTTTATATACCCCGCAGAAAGCTTAAGATAATGACAGCATAATAATGAGAGAGAGAGAGAGAGAGAGAGAGAGAGAGAGAGAGTAATTAAAATATGACAATTGATAAATTAATTTGTTTATGAAATGCATGCTTAGCAAGATTAGTCTCGAGTAGAATATAATGAAACCACATGCGACGTGAAAGGATTTTAACAAGAATCCATCTTTTGGACAGGGGAAAGGGGATCGTCACAATGAAACATTCTTGTATAACTGAAAATAATATGCACCACCAAACGAATCAAGCATAACATGTGACACAACCACAAGAGGGCATAACTTTGCTTTATGCATAACGTGTTTGTGTTATACCGTCCATGGAACTACTCAGACGTGATCTTTAAAGAATCACATTGTGGCATACGTGAGTCACTTCATCATAAGTCAAATGTTTTAATTTCAGGCAAGGAAAGGATATGTGGAGACAATGATTTCAACCTGGAAGAAACCGTTTGACGATGGCTTGCTCCAGTTTCTTCGAAATTGAAATCTTGGTGCATCATATGATTCATATCATATCCTAATTCAGCAACCTTGCTAGCCAAGCACTTTTGCAGCAGTAATAATAGAATTTCAGTTTGATTCACCCTACCATAACGACTTAAATGGAACAGGCTGTTATGAAATAAAACTCTCATGGCATTAGATTTTTCTTTTCTTTAGTAATTAAAAACAATGATAAAAATGGCATTACAACAGATAAAGAGGACGACTTCACTAGCAAGTGGTAAAATCCTCATTTCAATTATTTTCTGTTCTTGGTGTACAATAAGATGTTTTACCAAGCTAAAATAATGAAGTATCAGGTAATAATAATTGATTCATTCCAAGGCAGCTTTCTGTAGCTCATCCCAGGTGGCTAGTTTTTCCCTAGGCTTGTTCCTTGAACTTCCGAGTCTCTTCTCTTCAGAATCTATCTTTTCCCAATCACTGAACGAAACTATTCTGACATTTCTATCATGTAGAAGCTGGAGCAGACCTTCTCTGCCAGGTTTTGGCAAGGCCGATGATGAAATAAGCACTCCTTTTTCAAGGTCTTCTGATATACTCAAAACCTATACATGTCAATTGTCAGCAAAATGTACAATGCTAGTAACATGAAAATCTTAGCTACAATTCTAGTTTCCTTTTCAAATGGTAGCCAGCAACTTCAGCTAGCTCAAACCACTAAATAACTTGATGCATGCATAACACAAATGAGTACTAATCTAACCACTAAAAGGCTCACAATTAAGCTCACAAACTTCGCACCCAGCTTTAAGAATTCTCAAGAGTACAAAACTGAAATTTTTCACAAGCTGGGCATTGCCTAAGTATTCCAATTACCACAGCATCATAGTGCGACTGTTACCATACTAATGGCTCATTTGGATTAACTTATAATAAAAGTGCTTCTATTAGTAGAGCATTTTTTTAATAAAAAAAATAAAAAAGTACTTTATGTTGTATCCAAACACTTTTAAAATTATAAAATACTTTTTTTATTATAAAAAAGTACTTTATTTTAAAAAAATCCAATCCAAACAAACCCTAATTTGGTCAGTTAAATTGTTTTAGGAATAATACGAATAGAAACTAGAAAGGCAAGAGATACGTACAGTTTCTTCAGCACAATATAGGTTTGTGGCAATAATCCCAGTAGGTCCTCGCTTCAGCCAACCACAAACATACAAGCCCTCTTCAAGCAGTGTTGGATCCCCTGAAGTGTCACTCAACACTCGACCTCTGTGATTTGGAACAATACCTGAAATATAGTAATATAACACCAAGTGCTCCTGTCAGATGACACATTCACATACACCAAGGTATTAAGTTTCTTGGCCAGTGTTAGACAAAATACCAATATTTGTTTATGAAAGAAGAATTTATTCACAAAATGAGATACAGCAACACAGGAGAGTCAGGAATCCTCACAAGTCCTAAACATGAATACATCTGTCTAGATTTGAAACAAAAGTTGATCTAAATATAGCTTCACAAAAAGAAAATATGTAATAGATTAACATGAATTATCAATCAAGAGAACAAAAAGTGGATGGATAGGAAGCACTTTTTGTTCTTTCACCTTTCTTATGATCAAAAGGTAAGCCATCAACTGGTATTGATTTGTAACCAATGCTCTTAAGTACCAACCTACAAAAAGTCAGCACATTGTAATGTATTCAGTAAGTAATCTCAACATTTTTTTTCGTAACATCACAGTAATAAATATCTTTAGAGGGAAACTGCAATCATTCATTTGCAAAGCATAGTGTCACTCTTACAATTTATGGAGGATATGACGCATTGTAACCAATGGATATTTGATTACAATTACAATGATACCAGCAGAAAAGATTTCATGCAAAGCAATGGCAACTTTTTCAACTAGGAATTTCAGTAATTTTATAGGGTCTGCTGGGTATAGGATAATACCCGCATTTTAAATCTTCAAATTCACCAGTGCCAATGGCAATCTGTTTTCTAGGGCCACCACCTGCGAAATCAATTTACTAATTAAAAGTAAGTTATTGCACAAGAATAGACTGTACCAGACTCAAATTTATTAGCGTTTAGCAAGGCTTCAAGTAAGACTTATATTTACAAGCATTCTAGAAAAGCCTAGAAGTGTATATACTTACCAAAGATGTTATACCAAGTTATAACCATAACTACATTAAATTATTACATTGATGAATTGCTCCTGTTGTAAAGTTATAACCTCCATGGAGCAAAATGAATATGGACAAATGAAAATTACCTTTGAGAACAGTCTTTTCAAAGTGCACACCAGAAACATGGCCACTTCTGTCTTCTGACTCATGAAAACTATCTGGCTTCCGAAAGAAGACAAAATGAAGTTCACGTTGGTTCAGACCAGCATGTTTGGGACTTGAGGTGGCTGCCTTAGATAGCAACTCATAAACTCTTCTCTGTATTCGACTACTCTTAAGTTCTTCCTTTGCCAAGTGCAAGCATCAACACATAGATAACATCAAAGGAAAGGAATCCAAGAAATCTAAAGGATAATTTACTTAGATAGAAGATACAAAACCGGAAAAATAAAACTGAAGAAAAACAACGATTATAAATGATATACTACAAGGAGAAATGTTATTTTTACATTTTTTCTTTGGAGAAGATTATTGAATAATGATGATGGAAAAAAAAAAACAAAAACAAAATTTGACACATCTTATATACCTCATCTACTGGGGATAAAAGTAGATCTGATTCCTGTATGGAAATATCAAGACTACAAATACCTGTAAATAGAAATCATACCAAAGCTTCAGTTAGATTCATGTGTTCCTGAAATCGCTTAAAACCAATTGATATGACAAATGATAAATTAATTGGAAGTAATTAGCATCAATTAAGATTAGTACGGAAAACCAATATAATGTGTCAGATGGTGGGCCAACACACATGATCAGGATTTTTCCATCGTCAGCTCAAACTGTAGTCTTAAGTTCTGAAATGGGTTGAAGTCAATGGCTAGTGATTAACAATAAACAGATGTAAAGTAAGCAGCACCAACATATACTAGAGAAGAAAACCAGTAAGAGACTGAAATGATGGAAATTAGAGGAGAATTACAAGCAGAATTGACTAGGTAATCAATAGGTATGTGAATTGAGAGGTACTAGTTTATATAGGAAACTTCTAATAAATAATAGCACTACAGAGTACATCACATAGCCCAGGGTTGCATCCGTCCCAGACAGTTCCACATACTACCAAAATCAAAGAATCAAGCAAATACACTTTAGAAAACTGAATGGATAATTTAAACTTGATGTACGAGTGTATGTAATACTTACCGAGAACTTCACGCAGTTCTTTTGCAGTACAAGCCGCTTGGGCTGGACCACGTCTTCCAACCAAATAAACCTTCCTGCATTATTGCATATGTTACAAATAAAAAGAACATCATGCAATATCAATAAGATTATCTGGCTGCTTCAGATAATGCAAGTACAAACCTGATAGAGCTCTCTTCTAAAGCAGCTAAAGCATGACTGGCAATGTCAGTTGTTGCTAACTCGGCAGTAGGTCTTAAAAGAATACGTGCAACATCAAGAGCAACATTTCCCTGAAATTAAATGAAACCATTTACCATAACTCAATTTAAATATATATATATATATAGAGAGAGAGAGAGAGATAGAGAGAGAGGGGGGGAGTAATTGGTTAACTAAGACTCGCTATAAAATTTAGGCACAGTACGATTCCATAGGATAAAGTTACCTGACCAAGAATTACAGCTGCATCTGTGCTCTTCAGGTCTAGATCAAGATTGTGTCCATCTGGATGCCCATTGTACCACCAAACAAATTCTCTGGCTGAATGTATCCCTTTCAAATTCTGAGAAGACAAAAATATAAAAGACATTTAAAAAGTAACTCAAACTATCAGCTAATGCATAAACACGACACGATACATGAGGGTTAAGCCAGGAAATTCCAACGCAGCAAAACAGTTCAAGGTCTACCTAAGTACTACTACAATTCAGGAAAAAGTAAATAAATAAATCAAGCATACTTCTCCGGGAATGCCAAGACTTCTGTCACTTTCAGCACCATATGCGAGGACAACCTGCTCAAATGCAAGTCATGATTATTGAAAAAGATGATATAAGTGACAAACATCCACAAGAACATGTCGCAATTAACAAAACAAATACAGAACCAGACCCTCACCACATGATACAGCCGGCGTAATTCGGAGAGAGAAACACTAGATCCAAGGGTCACATTTCCAAGAAATGAGCACCTGTCGTGTTGCGCCACCCGTGAAAACTGGTTGATGACAACCTGTTGCAAGTTTTCTGGTAAACTAAGCACAATGGAATTACTCCCATCAAAGAAAAATAATATTGAAAACCCCCTAAAATTAACAACTTGTTCTCCCTACTAGTATCACATACACACCCAATACTTATCAACTGTGAAGATTCAGCAACTACCAAATAATGCTAATGATAAATACCAGTAGCAATAGTAGTAGTAGACCTTTGTTTCAGGGTGATCGGGTGCAACGCCGGAGCGAACCAAACCGAAAGGGGTGGGCAAGCGGTCAACGATATCAACCTGTGCTTGTTGGTGCGCCTTCAACATCTAACCCATGAAATTGAAGCGAGTCAGTCACCAATTTTTCGAATTTCCACAGAGAGAGTAACTCACCATCCATATAGAGGTTACCTTCTCGGCAGTGTAGAAACCAGCAGGGCCACTCCCAACTACACAGACCCGCAAGGGGTTCGAAGAAATGCTCGAGAAGCTTCTCGAAACCCATTTCCTTGCTTGCAAAATTGCCAATTTCTGCATCTTATTGTGAGAGAATAATAAAAGGAGACAAGAATACAATGGTGTGTGAGGGCTGACAGAACACAACCGTTTCTCCTCTCCACTAGCGGCGACCACGACGTCGCAACTGAGGGAAGCTGAGCAGTGGCGACTGGACTACAGTGAAGGAAGAGTGAAACTGGGCTATAAATGAAGCCCAAAAACGTCCTATTTTTAAATATAAAAAAGTTGGGCTAAGTTCAACTCGACCCAAAAAAGATCTCTACATCTGGACCAAAAATAAAGAAAAAAGGCCTACATGTATTCAAATTTCTGCAGAAAAATAAAGATTTAAAAAAAATTGTTTTTGACCCCGTAAATATGTCTCATTTTGATATTGATTTTTATCCCCTTTTTTTTGGGTCTTATAGGCCAAGTGTTAAATAGCAATATTTATAAGGGCTAAAAACATATTAGATACAATTTTAATTTCTCTGTCAACACTCTCTACCACTTGGATGTCTCTGTCCCCCTATAAGATGTTCATAAAATATCTAGTTTAGAATGTTCAAATAAGATATTTATTTCTTTTAGTAAACTTAATATGTTCACTATTGATACGGACCATTTTGTAACACATGGATTAAGGATGATCACCAATGATGGATTAAGATAGAAGCATAGATACTTGTCTCTAGTGTGGTTATCCGGGGTTTGACATAGGGTGGTGCCAATGAAATATGCCCTGAACCTATCCACAAAAGGACAAGAAGGGGAACTATGAGGAGTTATGGATTGGAGGGTTTTGGATCTTGCCCCACATCCTAAAGATGTCATGGGATCCATTTCAAGGCCTTTTGGCCAGTTGTTAGAACTTAGGAAGCAAGCAAACAGATACACCCTCGCAGCAACTGAATTTGACAGCTTGCAACAACCTTTAGACTGTGGCCTCAGGAGCTCTTCTGGACGTCCTCTGATGACCTGATGAAGGTACAGCAAGAGTCTTATGACCTTATACACTTTAGGAACCCCTCACAATAACCTAGGAGAGAGAGACAAAAAGTAGGTTTGTTTATACTAGGTAGTTTGTGTAAGAAACCTGCACTAAGACAAGGTTTGAGAGTGACCTATCCTAGTTAAAGTTGCAGGCACAAGGACCCACACAGCAGAGGATCTTGTCCTGCAACCCTGAAAGTGACATGTCAAAAGCAAAACCCAAGGAAGTCAAATAACATCCTAGGAATGAGAAAGAGGAGAAGAAAAGAGGGAAAATCTGATAATAAAAGGGAGGATTTAGGAGAGAAACACACATGCAAAATAAGGAATAGAACACAGACACGTACACCAAGCATAGCAACCAAAATAAAGAATTCCAAGCTGGAGGGCGTATCCAAAAACACCATAAATCTCTTGCTCTCAAAACCCAACAGCTGAAGACTAAAGCCACCCACACAAAGGCTTGGATTGGAGAACGAGGTTGTTCACCCCTCACATGCCAACTCTCATACCCCTCATTTTCCCTTCCTTCCATTTCTCTTTCCTTCCTCAAGTCTCAAAACAAGCTTACGAACCAATAATCTCTCATTTTCTCACATTTATTTTATGTTTTAAATTCGTTTATCAAAACAGTTTAAATCAACTACTAACTAATTTTCTTGCATAACTTAATTCACTCAATTTATGCATACATGTATGCATAGACGATAGGTGGCTTGGAGAATTGGGTTTGGCGGAAAGGAAGTGTTTTATAGGGGGAAAACTTTTGAAATGTGAAGTGGACCACGTTTGGACTAGTTGTTTTGTCAAATGGCCATCAACCACCAAATTAATGTACATGTTAAACATATATATATCTAAAGTGGTCAACGGCAATTTTCAAAACTGCATCATGCATTCTTTGGTGAGATTCTGATGCGCACGCGAAAGAAACGTCTAATAATTATGAATTATCGAACTTTTCATTTGCGGCATCATGATAAGCCGGATCATGCACTTTAGTTTAGTTATGATTAATATTTGTTATTAATATTTGTATTATTAATTAATTATATTAATATATGATTTTATATATGCATAACTTTTTAAAGTTAAGCTCTTTTAATAACGATAACATTTGATTCAAAATTAAATCTTTTAAGAAATTGCAAACGGTAAAACATACATAATGCTTTGTGTCCATTTCATGAACAATGACAAATTCACCATGCGGTTTGACTAGTATTTGAACTAAAACGCATATCATACATATAGAACTGTCAACAGCCAAACTCATTCGAGTGAGAGCTCAATTTCAGTCCCAGCCTTTAAATCTATGTCCAATTTGAACGTGAAATGCACACACTAATAAAAGAAAACAAACCTAATAAAAGAAATCAAATGACTCTAGGGCTGTGTTTAGTTGTTGAGACTTGACTAAAATATAAAAATATGAGGGTAAAAATATAAAATACAAGATTAAAAGTCAAATATTGTATTATGTTTAGTGATGATACAAAAGACACAATTTATATATTGTAATTGTGTCATGTATGGTTTTATGATGATAAGACATAAAAACATGACAAATGATTTAAAATGCCATCTGAATATTCTTTTCACTCATCCCCGTATCCTAACAAAATAGAAGTACAAAAAATGTATAATTTTTTTTTATCACAAAACACAAGTTGTTGTACTTATTTTCATAATTAACCAAATAGAATTTTGTGTCATGGACAATCAAACGAAATCTAAACATCAAGATGACTATATCTCTTCTCATGCTTTAATAATTGCCTTTATGTGTATTGAAACTGACTGTGACAATAGAACTGAATGATTTATATTAGTGAAAATAAGTTTCTTAATTAATTCTTCACTCGTTTGACTTTGTTCTCTCTTTAAACACTTTCACTTTTGACACATGGGAGGCAATAAAAAGCCAGTGAGAAAATAAGCAACTTTCAATTATGTTGATCATTTAAAAAATAAAAAATATAATACAGGCTCCAGGGCTAGCTGCGATTGAAAAATATAGAAAATATGATTTAATTTCCACGAGGACTAATAAAAGGCAAAAGAACGAGAGGTTATAAACTTTGCAATTTGGTCATAGGTTCATTTGGCAATGCGTTAATTAGTTCAATTAAAAATTCTCACCGGAGACCTCGGTCCCTTTAAGGGACCTCATTCAGATCGGACTGGGTTAATCAAATTCCTAATAATAAGGTTCAGACACTAGTAGTTCCATCCAGACCAAAAAAATTAGTTCAATTAAATGCATAAAAAAATGTTAAATGAATTTTACTCACAAGTGTCCTTAAGGTATATGTTAAGAAAGAAAAAAGCAAATTGCATTGAAAAATTAAAATTTATATGTTTTCAATGAACAATGAATGCATTATAAGCTTAAAACTTTAATTAATACTTTGGGTTTCTTAACCAATGGCAAAGCCCATTTTACATAACAAGGTTTTAGCTCACTTAATCCGTTTTCAGCTCATTCACTTACATGACTGGCGTTTGATTCCTGAGTTTCTTTATTCAGATGTATAAACATAAGCACTTATTGAGTCCATAGGTATATAACAAAGCAATTTGTTTATTGAGAAACATTTCCTTACTAGTTTGCATGTATTCAATGTTAGGAAATGTGTATATATACAGCCGAAAAATTAATCACGTAGTGAAAATAATAATATTTTTGCTTGAATTGATCTTATAAGAAATGTAATATCTCACAAATAATATATTTAAAAGTGTGAATAGATAGGCAAAATAGAGAAAGCACAATAATTTTTAACGTGAAAAATTCTAATGAGAGGAATAAAAAATCATAAGACCTAGTCTAAAAAAATTTCACTATGAAATATAATCACAAAATAAATTTTAAAGACGAAGCTGACTCACTATTAAAATAGTGGAATAAAGATTAGAACAATGCATTTAAAAGACCGACACAAATAAAAGCAATACAATTAAATACGGGATAAAAATATTATTAAGTTACCAAATGAATGCTCGTAATTTTTGAAACAAAATTGCATTAAAAATAAAACACAAAATAACACTCAATAAATACTAGAATTAACCAAAAGTATATAAAAAAAAGTAAGCGGCGGCACTCAAGATGCTATGTTCTGTTTGCTGTGGGAGCTGTTTTTGTTATATATATAAAATTTTTAAATAAAAACGAATTTATATTTTTTTATAAAATAATAATAAATAAGATAATTGAGGTATAATATGTTTATGAAAAAAATAATTAAGGTATAATATAAGTGAACAACAATTGACCATACTATAGAACAGTTTTGTGTATTCCAACAACTCAAATTTCTTTAAAAGCTATAAAAGGACACAAATAAAAGGCGGATGCGTGATGAATTCGAATAAATTAAGTATATAATCCTTTTCTTTATTTGAATAATAGAGTAGAACGATATATGCGTAATGATTGATTAGGATGGGAATGATATTTGGTTGAGTTAAATGATTTAATTAATTAGTAGTACAATATAAAATATATATATATATATATATAGTACATCTTTTCTTAATAAAGTTTTAATTTAAGAATTAAAAATTACATTGAAAGAATTTTAGTCACATAATTATAAGTGAATCAAGTTTAACCAAATTAAATGGAATTTAATATGTACAAAAAAATGAAATTTGACAATTTTGAAATACTAATAGTTTATAAAACATAAGTTAATTAAAATGGAATTATAATTTGATCGCTAGCTAAGGAAAGGTAAACATTAGGTATGATTGGCACATATAATAAAACAAAACGATCTTTGTATAAAGATTAATTGGATATGCCTTGAAATGCGTGCACGCAAAGCCGACAAGAGCAAAGCTATTTTGTCAAGTTCATGCAGCCAGATACCACCACTTTCCCCCAAAACACCTTTGACAATTCGTGTTAAATTCTTGGCATTTTGATGGAAAGATATAATAGAGATATTGAATCAATGAATACAATTTTAATATTTTGCATTAAAATAGACATAAAAAATGAGTCCAACTAATTTTATTAAAAATGAATTAATCCAGTCAAATTTTAACATCTATCTTAAAACGACAGAATACCCTCACCTCTGCCATAATATACGTGTCCTCAACTGTGTATAAGAAAAAATATTATAAAAGTACTTTTATAATTATCTTCAAATATAAAACAATTGTTTTTGCTTTTCTATTTTTCTACTTTTAAAAATGAACTTCTCTTAAAATCTTATCAAAACGAGGCCTTATAATATTATCTCCATCTTCCTTTTTCTTTCCTCATCGCCTCCTCACAAAGACGGAGGAGATGTCCAGTGAAACTCACACACACACACACATATATATATCACAATAGATAGATATATGAAGCGCAAGGAGGCCTATGATAACTAAATCATAAGTCCATGTGTGCTTGTCTTTTTGTTTCTTATCAAAGAAGATAATTAACCAACTTTACATTCCCCTTTTAGCTTTCTTTGACAAGGCCAGGAGGGACGATTGTAGGGTTGCATGTCCTTTCAATTATAAGGAAAGGAAAGTCGGAGTAGGGCCGGCTACCTCTAACTTTTGTGGTATTATATTTAGCTATACAGATTTATACTTTGTTGTTAACAAATTAGCCTAGGGATCATGCATCAAGAAGGCACTAATAATGAGATTACATTAATTTTAAGGGAATTACACGTGGTGGGGAATCCGATGAGGAAAATGTTTCTGATACCAATTTTTAATAAATCAATCTTTTTTCAGTTTTGAAGTATGGCTTAATGTTGGCTTAGCATTGCACAAATAAATTTGAGTCATGATACAGTATGCTGATGAAATGAATACGATAGTATTGTCTAATTAAGAATATGATTCAACCTTGTGTCGGCAGTGGGTGCCGATTGTCAATTTCTCCTTGTTGTTTATCTATTACATATAATAAATAAAAAAATTTAAAATTATTTGTATCCAATTTTTTATTTTTTATTTTACTTTTATCCTTATAAATGATATGATATTATTGGTAACCAACCAACCAAGACATGAAATTCAGTTTTTTTTTCTTTTTTTAAAAATGGTAACCATCCAATTAATAACTAACACAATAACTTTTTAATTTTATTTTTATCAAATTTCACATTTGATTGGGACACAAAGTGCTTATAAAACCCAATAGTATAGTAGTGATAACGAATTTAAATAGAAAGTAATTACATTTAGCAATAAATTTGTCCATCTATTTCTTCCGGTTAGTTGTAGTGCCACATTTTTTACCCAAAAACTTAATTTATACCTTTGCGTACACTCCATTTTGCCGACCTCCCTTGCCTACATTATTCCATCGACCAGAGGCTGTTCACCTTGGAGATTTGATGCGGTTATGAGTACAACCGGCCAACCGGGTGTGAGAGGCACCCGGTCCTCCGGATTTTCAAGGGCCACTGGGGGCGCACCGTTCACCACGCGACGTGCGGTGCTCTTCTAACCGCTGGACCCTACCTCCGGCTGAGCCGTTTCCAGGGTGGGCAGACTGTTAAATAGAAAAGATAACTCTTCCCAAGGCCCCCGCCGACTTCTCCGGACTCCTTAACGTTGCCGTCAGCAAGTGATCAGTGTTACACACTCCTTAGCGGATTTCGACTTCCATGACCACCGTCCTGCTGTCTTAATCGACCAACACCCTTTGTGGGAAGACTCGATAAAGTTGAAGAAGGGCTATAAAGATTAAGAATTGAGTGAATCTATCTCAACTCTAACAGTTAGTTTAATGGGAGGATGTCTCACTCTTATAAAATCTAAGAAAAATCCTCAACTTAGTCCTTCTAGATTTCAATTTCAGTCAATTTCGTCCTTCCCAAAAAATTTTTAGACAATTACATCCCTCTTAATTCAAAAAATTGGGCACGTTAGTCCTTCAATCTATTTCACTAATTGTGGTTAATGATGTTGCGGTTAATGGAACGACAAGGCACATTAACCGCCACGTCACCCCTTCCACGTACGTAGGCAAACAAAACACATGAGCTCCCAACGTTTTAGGGTTTAGGGTTTAACTTAGTCTCTCTCAATTTCGATTTCAATCAACTTAGTCTCTCCCAAAAATTTTACGGCCAATTCTGTCCCTCTCAATTAAAAAAATGGCCCCATTAGTCCTTCCGTCTGCTTGACTAACGGTAGTTATTGACGTGGCTGTTAACGTACTATGTCGCACCGTTAACAGTCACGTCACCTCTTTCCATGTCGGCATCACTCCATGTGTGAGGCTGACACCTTAACCACTAGACTACGTGGAAAGGGCGTGGCAGTTCATGTACCACATTGTTCCTGTAACCGCCATGTCATCGACCACTATTAGTAAAACAGATAGAAGGGCTAACATGTCTGATTTTTTGAATTTAGAGGGACAAAATTGTCTAAATTTTTTTTGGAGGGACTAAGTTTGGAGTAAATCTATTTAGATTCTATCTCTATGAAATGTGAGATTCTAATATAAAATTAAAAATAGATAACGATGTTGATTTTTTTTCTTTCTTTTTTTAAAAGAAAAAAGGTTAAAGGATATACATGTACAAAAGAAAAAAGAAAGTCATGTACTGCATGCAAATGTAAGATTAATAGTAGTGTTAGGAACAATGTGAGGATGATAGCTATTAATTTGCAATAGGATTTTGTTTATAAATGGAAAATTAACGTAAAAGAGATGGCGGAAAAGGGGAATATATGAGAGAGAATGTAAGGACAAGAAGGAAGTGATGATTGGTGGTGTTTGTTTATGGGGAAGGCATGAACGAAAGCCATAGAAAATAAAATGAGAAGGAGAAAAAGGGGTAGGTCAACTTAGGGAAAAAAGAGCTTTGTTATTTAAATTTATTTATATATATGTTGATTTGTATTTTTTTTTTATTAAACAAGATTTTAATAAGATTCACATTTTATTAAATTTTTATTTGATAATAAATAAAGAATAATTTAACACAATATTTTATAATCAATTAGCTAGTGAAATGAAAAGGTGGGTGTTTATGCTACAAAGAAAGAGACTACATATCAATCTACGACATATCAATCTACGACAAAGATTTGGCAGTACGGCTATGGCCATGGTCATGACAAAGGCATCCATCTCTCCCTCTAGCTCGTGCCTCTTAGCCATGCCTATTTACGTATCTTATCGTTATTCTTCTGTGAGCATAAATGATCTTATATTGTTTTTTTATATGGTAATATCATATTTAATTTTTCATTATTTATTAAGAATACATAAAATTTATGTATGACATAAATAATTAAAAAATTGATGATGAAAATTTTAATATTATCCATTCCTTATTCCTTTCTTCCTTGACGGTGTGGTTGCGCATTACGAACATGAATAGAATAATGAGCAGAACTTGCTTGTTTAATTTGTTGGTAACATCAAAATGCAGTTTAAGGGAATGCTTGTCTGGAATATTATAGGAATATATTTTCTCCTATCAAATTTTATCACCATCAATGTAATTTTTGAAATAAAAAAGAAAGTATTAATCGTTGTTTTTCTAATTTTATCTCTATTTATCAGGAATCAGTTACTACTATATTAATTGTATTACAATTTTTCACAACTTAAAACTCTCTCCTACTATAAAAGTATTTTAGTATAAACACTTGATATTTTTTTAAGTAT
The DNA here is from genome assembly GCA_003254905.1 of Nissolia schottii. Taxonomy (NCBI): domain Eukaryota; kingdom Viridiplantae; phylum Streptophyta; class Magnoliopsida; order Fabales; family Fabaceae; genus Nissolia; species Nissolia schottii. The sequence continues at coordinate 229,643 of QANU01080279.1, read as the reverse complement.
GTACAAATTAATTGATTTTTTGATATATGTGCTTGTATAAAAAATGACATATAATATTAATATTGAACGGAAAACTTAACCATTACTACCTAGCTAATACAGGTTGTCAAACTTGAGAGTTTAAGTAAATTGGTGAAACTTCAGCAAACTTAAATGGTAAACTCGACTTATAAATTTGTAAGAGTTTATATACGTAAAAAAATGTATATTATAAGCAATATAATTAGAAACTAAATATTATTAAATTTTGTATTCATAATTGACGTTGAATAATGTTAACTTGAAAATAAAATAAATGAAAAATTATCATAAAACATACTTTAATGCATAACACAATTATATTATACTTTATTATGTACATGTATTACTTTATAGTTTGATAAAACATAGCTCGATTATGCTAAATATATAAATTATCTTAATAAATGCAATAGATGGTGTCTAACGTACACAAAGTCAGCTAAGTATCTAATAAAGTTATCAAATTTATACATTTTTAGGTAAACTCATAAATTCGTAGGTAGATTTTAACTCTTAAACTAGTTAATATAATCAATAATTTAGTTCATACAAATTTAGTAAAATAGAATTTACATGAGTGTTAACCCATTTGTGTAATGAAATGGTAAACTCGTAAGAATATACTATTTAACTCTAGAGTTAAATAACCCGTGCTAGTATTACTTTATTTGTGATTACTATAGATTGCCCAAGGAATAATTAATTCCGTCATCGGTTCATGTTAATTATTGATTAGTTTTCTTTATGTATATATATATATATATATATAAAGAAATTTTGGCAAGCATTTCCATTTTAAAAAAATTGCACCATATATATATGGTTTAGGGTTAAGAACTAAACTTTATTTTTTCCTTTTAAATTAAACTTTATTTTTTCCTTTTAATTTTTTTTCGAGAAAATAAGAATTTTATTTATAGAACAACTAAATAGAACAACTAAATGACACTTACAATTTTAACATAATACATCAAATTTAACATTAATAAAATACGAAAAAGTTAATCATACAGAGATGATAAATAATTGCACCCCTAATTGTCAAACAGACTTTGATAGTTTTTAATATGACAATGTCATATATTAAGACATGGATAAACACAAATATTTAAATTGATAACATTTTTTAAAGATTTTGTAAGGTCCAACTTAAGGTATTTTTTTTTACTTGAAGTATGAATATTATTTGAAAATGAAACCAAGAGTAATCAAACCTAGACCACTTAATAAAAAAAAAATATCATATCTTATTAAGAACCACTTCTCACTACAAAAAAACACTTTATATTTGACGAAATTTAAATGGTCAAATCCATCAAAAATGTGGTCGGAGGACTATTAAAAGTATTAAATATTGCGATGGATTCTATATTTGCTTGATAAGATGTCATAAACATTAGGTGTTATTTTGCGTCAAACCATTATCAACAATTTTTTTTTGGGTAAAATAAAAATTACGTTTATAATTTTTTCTAATAATACTGATGAATTTTGACTACCAAAATACGTCGGTGTTTAAATTTTCGCATTGAGAAAAGATTACTACATTGGTTAAATGCGGTGTTTTATCAAGATTCGGTACTGACGAATTCGGATGCAAAATATTTACGACTTGATAATTAGGTTGTAACCCATTTTTAGCTGGGAATATAATTAGCTGTAACCTTGAAGTATTTAACCTTTTCACAGTATATCAAAGACACAGACCGGTTAACCCATTGAAAGCTGCATAATGAAATGGTATAAGTAATGGATGAATTAATGCGGAGTCAAGGATGGATAGGATAAGATTTAAGGGTTTTTAAGTGTTTAGCTTGGATAAGTCCAATTAAATTTCCCCCAAATTTTAGACGTCTCATCTGTCTATTATTGAAAGGGCCTTGTAATAAAGGCCTCACAGCACGCCACGTGTGGGGTTAGATAGATAGAATAGAAATGATGCACTCTAAGGTGAGGGTGAGAGTGAGAGAGGCATGATTTTGGGTTTTCTTAATTATGGGAATTGCTACCACCTTTTTCTGTCCCACTTTAAGATAAAGCAAAAAAGCAAAGCGAGGAGGAGAGGGAAATTAGAAAAAAGCAAAGGGAAGAAAAGAAAAGAAAAAGGAAAAGGAAAAAATATGAAAGGAAGAAAAGAAAAGTAAATAAAGAAAGATGGGGAGAAAAAGAGAGGACAAAAGGTTCTCAAAACTCTTATGATTATTCAAATTCCTCTCTCAAAAACAGGACCAGTGCAGTAGCTGAGTAGCTAGCTACGGAGGACCTCTCTCAAAAGTTTCTACAAAAAAGGAACCCGTTTGGGCCTCAAACAAGAGAGAAGAGAAAAGAAAGAAAGTGAGAGAAAGTAAGATTTCTTTTTCTTTGTAGAGAGAGAGAGAGAGATCTGGAAAAGGAAGTTAAGAAGGGATGAATAGAGGTCATGTATTGCAGAGTTCAGTAGTGCAACAACAAATGATGGGAGGGAACCCTAATAGCAGCAGCAGCTGGTGGAACAACACCATGCACCCTCCTAATTATTATTCTCACCAAGAAGCAGCTTCTCCCTCACACTTTCTAACACCATATGCTCCCACTACTGCTGCTTCTTCTCTTCCTTCTCCTTCTTGGCTTGACAACCAGCACCTTCCCCACTCATGGAGCCACTTACTCATGTAAATAACTCTCCTCTTTCTGTATTGCTTTGGAAGTCCCTACCTACTTGCCAACCTAACCAATTCTATGAATGAATCACACTTTATATTTTTCTTCTAATTTTGTCCCTAAAAATACAAAATGAGTTGATAAGTTAGATCTATCAAACATTTTTTTTCTCATACACACAAGCAACAAAAAACTACTATGATCATCCATCCATTCGCAAGGCTGCATGGCCAAGAGTGATGCTTAAGTAAAATTATATATGCTTTCATTGCTTGTATAGAGTGACGTTTCTTCTTGGCATCCGTCACTTATTAACTATTATTGCTCTAGCAATCCGTGAACACCTAATAATTTCTCTGTTTTATTATTGAAGGATCAAACTCTAATTTCTTTTGGCTTTTCTTTTTGGTTGCATATATATATATATATATATACCTATATAGGAGTGGTCTGGTGTGTGAAGAAGATAAGGCTGACATGTGCCATCAGGTTCCTCCAGTTGTTGTTGATGTCAAGCAAGAAAGCTTGGTGTATGATGGGCATGGAAGACAAGATTTAATTCAGGCAGCAAAAACAACCAACTGGTCTCAAGTATTAGAGCCTCCTCATGCTGCCGCTGCCTCTCCGAAATCATGTGTAACAGGTTTCAGCAGCAGCAGCATGTTGGATTTCTCCAACACGGATGCGATGCCTTCTCCACCAGATCCATCTTCTTCTGAGGTATTAGAAATAGAAAAGAAAATAGATGAATCGATATATTCTTATTAATTAAGTGAGAATAAAACGTTTTTGCAAATTCATGCATTATCTTTTACTTTCTTGGTTGTTGGTAAACAAATTTAATTTTGATGATACTTTACTAATCAAGCTAGCCAATTATATTGTCACTGAAACCTTTATATTTGGCCACTGAAAAGCTTTCATATTTAATTAATAAGAATTTTTTTTTTTCTAAAGAGGCATGGGTCCTCCAACTCCTTTCTATTATATATTCTTTCTTCATTATATATATGTGTGTGTAAATATATATATATATATAGGTGATAGGTCAAAAAATTGTTCAATTCGTTTCTCTTTATCTTCTTTAAATCAAGGGTAATGCTAGTATATATACTTGGCCACGTTTAATTTTCAGTTTATACATTACTAAGCAACCTCAGGCAATAACAATCTATTTTTCTTTTTCTTTTTTCTATAGCTTCCTCACTTTTATTTATTTATTTATTTTTACATTTGAATTCTAACATAGATTTGTCTCGTAATTTCTCTATAGTGCAATAGCACTGGAGCTGGTGGGGCATTCAAGAAAGCTAGGGTTCAGCCATCAACAACTCAGTCCACAATCAAGGTATATGCAATTTGCAAACACACTCACAAAAACATCATGTGGGTGGTAACTCTTGTCTTTCTTGATTGTCTTATTCTATCTCGAAATGAAGAATCAACATAAGCCAATATATATACCCAAACAACAGAATGTAACCAACTTTTAAGCACGTGCCATGTCCAATACAGTTATGTAGTATATGATATCTTATTTTTCTCAATTTCAGGTTAGGAAGGAGAAGTTAGGTGACAGAATCACAGCCCTTCATCAAATCGTTTCCCCATTTGGGAAGGTATATTAATATAAAGCCTACTTTTACTCAATTGGAAAATGCGCATTAACTTGGTTTATGTCCAACATTGGAAATAAGAAGAAGATGCATCGAATCTCTTTATAGAAAACCCACAAGTAAAGTTTAGTCATTCTCAGCTCCAAAATAAAGGAAAACAAACATTCTTAAAACGATGCTTTTTCTTGTTATAATCTATCCCTACTTATATAAATGATAACTTAGTACACCAGACTTTCATCCTTGTGGGATTTTCAAGATGGTAATTGGTAAGTAGAGAGATTATTTTTAAAATTTAAACACTTAATAAACAACAATCTTATCATTGAACAGAAAAAAAAAGTTATTATGTGCATATTAGAGTCTTATGCTTACTCCAAATTATATAAAGAATGATATTTTAGTTATCATCTTAGAAGGATTTATTATTTATAATTAAAATATTATTCATTATGTAATTTAGATCACATATAATTTAATCTTTGAGAATAATTAATTTCATTGATACTATAATACTAATTTAATTAATTTTTAATAATATATTTTAAAGATAAATTTAATAATTTTTATATTTTAAAAATAAACTTAATTAATAATATTAACGCTAAAGAAGATTTTAATGATTTTTTAAGGTGAATTTTGACTGTTTCCTCTGTAGTTTTCCATTAAAATAATGGGCATTTTGTTCATTACATGCATAGCAGAAATGAGTGGGAATATATATATGATTATAGAAGAGAGAGGAGTGTGATGTGTGGTAATTTTCACTTTTGCAGACTGACACAGCGTCTGTCTTATTGGAAGCAATTGGGTATATCAGATTCCTTCAGAGTCAAATTGAGGTGATGTTTCTTTCTTCTCCCATCTCTCTCTTTTCTATATATACACTTTTTCATAACATCCATGAGTTATTGATGGCACGCTGTTAAAGGGTCCATTTCACATTGTTCTTTCCAACACATATATACCTTTTAGTTATTGAAGTTCTAAAAGTACTCTTTTTTTTTTTTTTTTTTTTTTTTCATCCCCCGCGGATGATGCAGGCCCTTAGCTTACCGTACTTGGGCAGTGGTTCAGGAAACATGAGGCACCAACACCAACAACAACATTCTGTAACAAATACTAATGTAAATACCCTTTTCTGGTTACCACTTACACATAAAGCTGAATATTCTCGGTTACCAATGCAATAAGAATAACAATGACTTTTTTTTTAAAAATTTTTTTTTCACTTCTGCTGCTCTTCCTTTCTTCTTGCATGTGCAATCAGCAGCCTAATTAATGAGTAATTATGTGGTACTAATTGGACTGATTATTATAAATTATTTTAATATTGTAGGTTCAAGGAGAGAAGAATTGTATATTTCCTGAAGACCCTGGTCAGGTATATATATGCTTTTTCCTTGGATCCAATAACCCCTTAAAAGGGGTTTGCATCTGAAAAAGAAGCTATCAATTCAACTTGTGTTCTATGAAGAAAGTAGACAATTTAAAGAGAATTGTCACCAGCTTTACTATATATAATATTTTTCTATGATGAATCATGTTGCTTCTTATATTCTGCATTACAAATTATAGTATATAGCTGAAGGCTTTTCAAATTCTCATTTACGTTACTTTCTGGCTGTAGCTGCTGAATGAAAACTGCTTGAAGAGGAAAGCAGCTAGTGAGCAGGTAATTAATCAGAAGAAAACTTTTCTTCTTTAATAATCATTAAACAAATTCAATAAATATATTTTGATTCTCTCTCTCTCTCTCTCTCTCTCTCTCTCTCTCTCTATATATATATATATATATAAATATCCATCTTAATTTGTTGGTTGTTGTTAATTAATTAGGACTGTGAAGAAGAGGCAAAGAAGGATCTGAGGAGTAGAGGGTTGTGTCTGGTTCCAGTGTCATGCACACTGCAAGTTGGAAGTGACAATAATATTAATGGAGCTGATTATTGGGCTCCTCCTGCTTTTAGCGGCGGATTTCTGTAGATCCGTTGTTAATCAATTAATTTTACAATATATTGGGGTAGCACATATATTTACATATATGGATCTAATTGCACCACACAAAGATGGATGAGGGAAATTCATGGATTTGTATAACATCATGAGCAGTCAATCTGCTATAAAATCTAAGGTTGATTGCTCATGATGCTATACACCATTTCTGAACCGTCACAAGTATTTGCAACCCCCTTGTTAGGACTCCCTATAATTAATTCATGGAAAGTGAAGCTGTTCTTTATTGTCAGTAGCTTAATTAAGAGGTCGTACGTACGATGCTAGATTTTAATGTATATATATGCAATAATAATACAAATGATTCAAATAACTTTTATTTACTGCTAAAAATAATAATTACATATCAGTGTGTGTATATATATATATATGATAAAAAAAAGGTTAGGCAATGGGTGCAACGTTCATATAATTTTGAAAACTCTTTTAGAGTCAGCACAAACTTTTGCCTTTTGTTCTTGTTACTATATAGGGGCATGCCCCGCGCGCAGTGTATATATGTTCTTGTTAGCATAGATGAACAAGGATAAATTAATCAATAACCCTAGCTTTGCTAGGGCAACCCTCCACTTCACGTATATCTCCAACGACACGGCGTACATACATATAAGCTGATTACTCTAACAATAAAAGTGGGTATATTATTGCTACGTTTCACTCACATGAATTTTCGATAACATGTGTTAATCAAATATGCTATTTGAACCCTTGGAAATGGGTAAATATATTGACACTCTCACCATGTACTTGAAATCAAATATACGGTGGACTCATTTGAAATTCTCGATGGGCTCTTGTGTTTTTTATGAGAGGTGTCTAAATGTTTAACTATTTCAAGAGTTCAAATAATACAACTCATGTGATGACTGCTAATTTGGTCTCAAATATCTTTAGACATTCATTGATCATTGATTTTTAATTAGAAAAGTAATCCCATTTCAAATTTTTTATAATTACAAAAAAAATCAATTTATTTTTATTTTTGCAAACTAAGTCATCGTCATCAAAATGCTTTATTTCCCTTAATTAGGACACAAACCTTAGCATTAGACCTTGCCTCTACTAAAGATCCTTTAAAACCCTTTCTTCTTAACCAATCCAACACATGAAACATACCCATTGAATCAAGTCCATTTTTTTTGTTGTTTTTATAACAAAAATAACTTTGAAAAAAATCAAAAAACCAAATGCCAATAGTTTAATTCCTGATCAAATCGATGTGATAACAGACAAATTGACATGGGAAAGGTATACGATACCCTGAAGAAGATGAGAAACTTTTCAAACAAGCTTGTAGTTATTTGATTATACACATTAACAAGAAACAATACATGTTTCCTGTCATTTAGTTATCTATTTCGTAATAATCTTTGTCAAGGTAGGAGAAGCACGAGCATATGATGTAGAATCAACATTCACTAAAATTTTGGAGCAAGAATAGATGATGCACGATGCGCATTTTTGGTTATTTTCTTTTTTTAGAGTAAACAAAACATTTTAATAATGATGACTCAAATTACAAAAATAAAAATAAATTGGTTTTTTTTTTTTTTGTAATTATAAGAAATTTGATATGGGGTCACTCTTTTAATTAAAAAGTAAAAACCAATGAAAGTTTAAAGATATTTGAAACCAAGTTAGCTGCCAGAGCGGAGAATTGTTGCAGTTAAAGAGGGACTTGTTGGTGCCTGATGAAGTGGGAGTTTCAAATTCCTCTCCAGGTTCCATTCTTTGTAATTTTGTTTGTCTTGGGCTAACGATATTAATTTACAAGATTGTGGGCTATGGCTTCAAACTGTATTGAGCAAGGTCTAAATATCCCTATTGGTCTTGGGCCCATATGCCCAGGCCCATTACTTAACTTAGGTTTTCTAATTGCGAAGGTTCAGATTATGGTTTGGAAGATCCAAATTCGTTGACCAAAACAATAAAACGATCGAATTTCTTTACTTATTGCGTTACTCAATTATAAAATATAAATCCACTATAATCCTAAATTTATGGACTAGTGGCAACATTAAGGTGAGAAATCTGCCAAATGGAAAAGCGAGCACCCAGAAATCCAGCTGTCGTGGGGAGCGGTGTATGAATTTCTTGTGTGTGTGTGATGAATACCGGTCAAACCGAGCCGGCTGGGCGGCAAACCTGTCCCACTAGTTCTTGTTTTGCCGCGAAATTTCTAACTCTCTAGAATTACAAGCTTGTTTCATGAGAATATCAATATTTCTTTATATTTTAATGATTATAATTTATTTTTATACTTAAAATAATAAGTATTTAGAATTAATAAGATACGTAACTGATTCTTAGTCATAATAAGATTATTGTCCTTAATATAGTATATATCTTTGATCTTTCATTAAATAGTAGTAATACTATTACTTTATTAAATAATAATTTTCTGTAATAATGGCGCTATAAAACAAAAAAATCAACTTGCCATTCAAGGGTTACGTTGGTCATTTTCCGAGCTGCCGTCCGAGACTTTCTCGTTCCGGAAAATTGAACCGGTTACTGGTATTTCAGTTAACCTGATAAACCCCACTTAACTGACAGTTTGTGTTCTGCTTCTCACTCACTCACTCACTCTGAAAACCACAGCCATGACCACCACCGCCACTTCCTCATCCCATATCCTCCGCCACACCGCCGCATTCATCTCCGCCGCCCTCTCGCAATCGGAACTCCGGCGCCACCTCATCGCCGTCCTCCACCACGAGGCCCCAATCCCAGACCAAATCACCATCAAACAACTCAAACTCGCCGCCGACACCATCGAAAAAGCCATCTCGTTCTCCAACCCCGCCATCCGCACCTCCTCCCTAACCCTCGCCGAGAAGCTCCTCCTTCCTCTCCCCAAACTCCCCCTCTCCTCCTTCCTCGTCTCCCTCGTCCTCGCCCTCTCCAACCGCCCCGTAGATTCCGCCGTAAGTCTCCTCCGAATCTTCCACTCCAAGCCTTCCCTCGCCAGATTCGAAATCGCGCCGGTTCTCTATGATCACCTCTTTTCTCTCCACCTGCTCCCTGTTTTCCGGTGGTACGATGAGCAGAGGACGAGAATTTTGTCCAGCACAAGCAGCGATGCGAACGACTATTCGAATGCGGAGGAGTCGGTGGTGCTGCCGTGCACGAAATTATTGTCGAGGATGAGCGAGGATCAGGCCACGATGCTGAGGGAACTGGAGCGGGAGTACGAAGTGGCTCTCGACGAGAGTTGCAGGGTTGTTGCGGTGTATTTCGAAGAGGTTCTAGTGAGCGAAGATGGAGACGCGTCGATTAGTCCACCGTTGTTGATGCAGAAGAACGCCGGTGATGGGAGGAAGAACAAAGAGGAGAATGAAGCAACGGAAATGACAGTGTTGGAGAACGGACGGTATAATGTAATGTTGTATTTACCATGTACTGTATGCTTGCTTTCTAATTTAATAAGTTTTTTGTTCCTACAAATCTCGTGATTTTCGTGTTTAATGTGTAATCATTGTAAAGAGACATGTAAAATTGTTGAGCTTTTGGAGAAATGATTTTTGATATGGTACGTGAACTACTAAACCGAGAGTTCTAGACTGGAATATATGATTATAGAGACAACTAGGAGTTTCTTTGGATTTTGGTTTGACGCATTTCATCTCACGGTTATTGGCCCCATCTGATTCGTGCAGCCAATATGGTCGGAAAGGGAGACATCTATTGAGTTTACGAGCACAACTTCTAGCAGCAAATCCTCTCACGAACCATGCTATCCTCAAAGAGTCTCTCCCAGAAGAATCCTCAAACGCCAAAAGCCTTCAAAAAATTGGAGTACATCACCCGTCTGTTTAAAATCAGCCACTGAAACTGAACCTTCTTTAGTAGATGAGAATGTGCTTTGTTCCTCTTCAGATTCTGAAGCAGAAATTGAGGTAATTGATGCCACCAAGGGAAAAAAATATTCAACCATGACTGAATTTTCTATGCTATGCCTGTCGTTTTAATTCTTTCTATGCTCAAGGGAAAAAGCTCTGTCCTGTAGGGAGAGGACAAAAATGTGGCATTGTTGGAGCCTCAACAAAGCCAAACCCACCAACAAATGCAAGAAACCATCTTCAAAGAATCCAGGTGGTAAGTCATCTTTAAAATCCATTCATCATTATTGTTTCGAGTTTGCTGCATTTTCTCTAACTTGGATTCTTCCTGCTTCTAGTTCCCCGGACTATCCTATGGCAGAGTACGATAACCCTCCGCCACATGCAAGTGGGAAACATACACCTCCCAAGGACTTTGTCTGCCCAATAACTAGCAACATATTTGATGATCCTGTGACTCTCGAGACAGGCCAGACATACGAACGTAAAGCCATCGAGGAATGGTTCAAAACCGGTAACTCAACTTGTCCTATCACTCGCCAGAAGCTGCAGAATACTCAGTTACCTAAAACAAATTATGTGCTCAAGCGACTAATTGCAAGCTGGAAAGAACACAACCCAAATTCAGTCACGCTGCCAAGTGAGAGTCCATATGAAGACACCGAGGCAGTAATGGAATCAACAAAGCTTTCAACTTTGCCTAAAGATGTTGTAACAAAAGCCACCGTGGATGTGATGATTAGTGAGTTACGGCATGCAATCAATAACCTGTATATGTCTGAGATTCTTGAGGAATCTGAAATGGCTGTGCTTCACATTGAGAACCTGTGGAGAGGAGGGAATCTTGGGGTGGATATCCACAGCATGCTATCAAAACCTCCGATAATTAATGGGTTTATGGAGATCCTTTTCAATTCCGTTCAGCCCCAGGTGCTGCAAGCAGCAGTTTTCCTTCTAGCCGAGATGGGTTCTAGAGACCATGGTGTTATGCAGACGCTTACACGTGTGGACACTGACGTAGAATGTATAATGGCCCTTTTCAAGAAAGGGTTGACAGAGGCTGTTGTGCTGCTGTATCTTCTAAAACCTTCCACTTCGTGCCTTGCTGAGATGGCCACGCCAGAGTCTCTCATAGCAGTCTTCAACAAGAAAGAGGAGGACCTGGTTAAGATGTGTTTGAAGCCCAAAACAGCTTCCTTGCTTTTACTGGCACAGATTATTGGAAGGAGTGAAGAGAGAGTTGCATCTTCAGCTGCGAAGAGTGTGTTCTCTGAAAAAGCAATTGGAACTATTGTCGGAAGTTTGGGAGCTGAGTGGGCAGAGGAGCGGATTGCTGCAGTGGAGATCTTGTTGAGATGCATGCAAGAGGATGGGACTTGCCGGAACACCATTGCTGAAAAAGCAGAGCTGTCTCCTATTTTGGAAAGCTTCATCAGTGCAACTGATGGAGAGCGTATTAAGATTGTTCAATTTTTTTCTGAGTTAGTCAAGTTAAATAGGTACATTCTTTATTTTATATTAAACCTTATCTATTTTGTAGTTTATGTTTGGTCGGTAAATATTGGGTTTCCTCCAGGAGGACATTCAATGAACAAATCCTCCACATTATAAAGGAAGAAGGACCTTTTAGTACAATGCATACTCTTCTCATTTACCTGCAGACAGGCCTTCAAGACCAATGTCCAGTTATGGCTGGCCTCTTGCTCCAACTTGATCTTCTGGTATGAATCTTAACGTGGGATAGTAACAAATTGTATGATTTCTAGATGCCCCATCTTTGTATTGTTTCCTTAAATCACAAATGCTTTAGTGCTGTTCTGTTGATAACAGAGTTAATATTCATCCTTCCATTTGTAGGTAGAGCCAAGGAAGATGAGCATATACCGTGAAGAGGCAATAGATACTCTTATTTCATGCCTGAGAAACACAGATTTCCCTGCTGCCCAATTAGCTGCTGCTGATACAATCATGTCACTGCAAGGGAGGTTCAACTTCTCTGGAAAGCCTCTTATCAGAGAAGTTCTTCTTAAACGCGCAGGTCTTAAAAAACGTTCTAGGAGTCTTGAACAGGTGGATCAGATCAGCAACTTCTACCCAGAAACTGAAATAACTCCTGTAATGTTCTTTGAAAGTCTCTGCATTTTGAGTTTCTGCTTTTGGCTTGCCAAACATTCTTTTTTCAATGCTAATTTTTTGTTTATCATCCAGATATTTCAAAGATAATGCTATCGACTGATTATTTTTTTAATTTATTTAATTGGAAGAAACAGGAAGAAGAGAAGGCAGCTGATAATTGGGAAAGAAAAATTGCATCTGTTCTAGTCAGCCATGAATTTGGTGTACTTTTTGAGGCTTTAGCCGATGGGACAAAGAGTCGCAACCAAGAGCTACGTTCAGCATGTTTTATATCAGCTACCTGGCTCATGTACATGTTGACAATTCTACCAGATACAGGGGTACAAGGAGCAGCACGTGTCTGCTTGTTGAAGCAGTTCATAACAAAATTAAATTCTGCTAAGGACATTGACGACAGAATCCTTTCTATGCTTGCTCTCAATAGCTTTCTTCATTTCCCTGGTTAGTTTCAGAAACCACAACCCTTTATTACAACCGTGATTTTGATGATATGGAATAAATACTAGGACTTGATAATGACAACCAAATGTGTTATCTAAGAAGGAATAACAGCAGAATTGCAGCTCGTGCCTTGTGGAAGTAAGATAAATTACTCAAATGCAGAACTCCACACACAAATTTGATCGTATAATGTGTATATTGCTGGATTTATTGGTTTTTTATTTTCGAAAGATCAAAATAGTCTTCGTCTACATTAATCTATGACCCTTTAGACTGTTGATGTGTTCCTATTCATTGTTATGTAAAATTCAAAAATTGGTGATTGCACTTGATACTGTGAATTTCAGATGGCTTAAGTGATCTAACTTCCTACACTAAGGATATCTTAAAAGGTTTAAGAGAGCTAAAGAGAATCTCTCCTATGGCATCTGAAATGCTAAAAGTTCTGGTTGAAGAGAATGAATCTAAAGCAGTAAGATTGGTGCAATTTTTGAACCATTTTCTGGTAGAGGCACTGTTGATGACAAACTTTCTTGATTGAACAGGACATCTGGATACATAAAGATCTAATTCAAGTAGATTGCAGTGAGAATGGAGAAGTTCTATCTGTCATTTGTTTTAAGGATAAAATTTTTTCAGGTCATTCAGATGGAACTATTAAGGTAAATAGAGGTGGTATTGTACATGCCTTGTAAATTATAATGTGAATAAACATCTTCATTATTTAAACAAACTTATCATTATTATAGTAGTACAGTATGTACGAGAACAGATTTCTTGTATGTATTGTAGGTTGCTTAAATACTCTCTTTTCATTAGAATTACCATAAAATAAATTATTACATAATCATACTGCCAATTTGTGAGTTACCTTAGAGGGGGAATTGGGAGCATGCAGCACCTAAATAGTAAATACGTACAAAGATAGAAATAGATGTGACAAAACGAGAGGATTTTTATGACATGGTTTTTAGCACTTGCTTGAAAGATTGAATATATTATGAGCTTACTGTTACTGGCAAATGCTTTTGTAATTTCTGAAGGTCTGGACTGTAAAGGATTGTTCATTCTATCTCTTGCAAGAGACTCAAGAACATATTAAGTCTGTTACGAGCTTGGCGATTTCGGAATCTGGTGACAGGCTATACAGTGGTTCACTTGATCGAACAGTAAAGGTAAACTCTTCTGAAGTTACTCTAATTCCAATGTTAGGTCAGGCAGCCTGCTAACAAAGGTTTTGTTTCGTTTAACAACAGGTCTGGTCTATTGGAAAGGCTGAAATTCGTTGTATACAGGTCCATGACATGAAGGAGCAGATTCATAATTTAGTTGTAACCAATAGCATATCTTGTTTCATTCCTCAGGGCACTGGTGTCAAGGTACTCAATGAAATTATAAATACAAGGTCTTCTTTGAATGGTCGTTTGTGGGTCAAGAGGCTAATCTGATTCCTTTTCCACATGCCAGATTCAAATACAAAAACTCTAGTTTACCCTATAGTAAGCTGATGCTGGAACCAGATTAGTCTAGTTTTGGTAGACTTCGGATACTAGTGGCTTAGTAAAAAATAAAAGTATCAGCATAATGTTTGTGTGTGTGTGACAGTAGCCATTCATAGTAATGAAAGGAAACAGATTCTGCTGAAAATACATTTTAATGAACAGAGACAACATCATTATGTACTGAAATTATTTTGTTCTTTCATCAGGTTCAATCATGGAATGGAGAATCAAAGTTGTTAAACTCTAATAAATATGTGAAGTGCTTGGCTCATATTCAAGGGAGATTATACTGTGGTTGCCACGATAGCAGTGTCCTGGAGATACATCTGGCCACTGGAACAGTCAGTACTATTCAAAGTGGTTCTAAAAGATTACTTGGGAAAGCAAATCCTATTCATGCTCTGCAAGTCCACGGTGAACTTATATATGCAGCTGGCTCTTCCTTGGATGGATCTGCTATAAAGGTACCTCACAAGCATATGACTGGATGCCTCTTCCTTAGAATTCTTACTAGAAACATTGGGTTCCTCAATTTGTTGCTGAAGTATAGAAAGCTTTTGAGATACATGATGCTAGTTTTGCGGATGTCATACAATATTAACATAGTTAACTAACTGATTTATACAAATATGTGTAGATATGGAACAATTCTAATTACAGCGTGGTTGGAATTCTTCAAACTGGATTGGAAGTGCGGGCTATGGCAGTGAGCTCAGAATTAATTTATTTAGGAGGCAAGGGCGGAGGTGTGGAAATTTGGGATAAGAAGAAACACAATAGAGTTGACACATTACAAACGGGTACAAATTCTAGGGTTCTTTGCATGGCTCTTGACAACAACGAAGAAATTTTGGTGATTGGAACTTCCGATGGCCAAATTCAGGTAACATTTGATCTTTAATTGAGTATATATTTCTCCCATTTCTTACTTTAAAGCAGCATTTTTGACCCTCTCCAAAACCGACAAGAATGATAGAGAGGACTCTGCACTGGTCCAACTCTTTTGTACTCCAAAGTTTGCATACTCATGTCGTCTACATACCCAGTAGCATATGCACAAAACTTTAATTATAGAGATTCTAATTAGAGTTACTAATTAGTTAATCTCTGGTAATTGCAGGCATGGGGAATGAATTGAAAGAGGATGCTAATAGTGTAGCTACTTGGTACCGGAAGACAAAGATGAACTTACCTCAACGATATTAAATTCATTAACTATATTACAAATGCTTTCATTTTTCAGATTCCTTGTGAGCTGCATATAGCTCAAAGGTATATGGATACTACGGCCGTGTACATGGATTTTCTATGTAGATATATCATTACCTTTTGTGTGCTTGCTTCTGTTTTTCTTAAGGTGTATATTTGAATGAATGGACTTTATTTTTTCAAAACCCGAGCAGAGAGCTTGAGAGCATTGTTCTAACTGTCAATTTTTTTTATTATATATATATATATATATTTATAAATCTATGTAAAAGAATATAAATTGGATATAGTTAGTCACATAAAATTGAGAGAAGTGTCGCATGAACTATAATTCATTGACTTTTATGAATTGAATTTAAATATCTCATTAAATATAAATTATATTATTGAGTCTTGATTTTTGCACACTCCTACCGTGCACACCTTACACACCCTCCTTATAATTAAGACTCAATATTGTTAAAGTTGTGTCTGTTTATTTAAATCAATTGTGTCTAAATGAACATAAAGGTTAGGTATTTCTGTTAAGTAAGGTTGTGTCTATATTTACAGAAAAGTTGTGTATTCGTAAACTATATGATTATGTCCTATACAATCACAAAATTAGGTTTTATTATCTATCATGCTAAGTTAACACACTCTTACCTACTTGAGAATGAAAAATAGCTAAGTGTGTATTAGGTGTACAATGTGTAAGTATACAAGAATAATTACCCTATATTATTACATCCACGGTATTCAACAAAAACATAACTATAATTGATACTAATTATTTAGTGTCCAAGATTTGTCCGAATCATGGTTAAAATAGTACTACTACTGTATTTCTCCATTATTTGCATGAAAGGCCGCATCCCCGGTACTTCGTACGATATCAATTAATCTTTTTCTTCCAGCTATGTAACCTTTGATCCGTCTCGTTGGACATTAGTGGCAAATACCAACCAAACGTTCCACTAATGCAATACAACGTACGCTTTATCCCACTTCAACGTAATTAATTAAGCCTATGTCTATAAAAAAAAATTGATTAAACATATGTGAACAAGAAATTAGATCCTCTAAAGTGAGATCTGTCACTTTAGAGGTTAAAGTAAATGATCTGACTATTAAATTTATAAAATAATAATAGGTTCTATCTTTCACTTTATGAATTTAATGGTAAGATCTCTGAATTTATTCTCTAAAGTGTTGGATTTTACTTTAGAGGGGCAACTAAATGCATTTTAACGTGTGAAGGCAAATGATGTGGTGAAGGTGATATGTGTTGGCGAAGGTGATCCATATGCATCATCAATGCTCAACTTAAAAGCTCAAAGAAAATGTTTATTACTTTCAATGCTCTTAATACTTAGAGGAAAGGTTAAAATTGGTAGGTGAGTAATTACCTTCTTGCTTTGGGTAAACGGGGTTTTCAAAGCCCAATTGCGTTCTCTTTTGTCCAGCGAAAAAAATACCCGAACAAGAGTGGGAGGCATTCAGTGACTGCTAACCCACGTTTGCTTTGCAAACATGCGCTAAAGTGGTCACGGCCCTTGGGAGCATTTTATGCAAACAACGAGAAAACACATTAGCATCACGAAAGTCACACACCTTAGCTTAATTAGTGATAAGGAAACTAATGGCGTACGTTATGGACGGAGTTTGAGAATAACCAACCCAGTAACGTGCCTTTTTTTTCTTTTCCTCTGAAGGCTCACATGGTTCCTTTATCTATATATAAACTACAATGTGAGCTAGCCCATAGTCATCACACTGAGTGCGCGTGTGACAAGCTTCTGCAACATTTCACTGCAGAAATTGGTAAGGGAAAGAACAAATATGCATGATTATCTACGGTAGCTAGGTTGCCATTTTGTGTCTCTCGGTGTGAAATAGTCACATGCTTCACTCATACTGAACAAATAGGCAAGTTTGATACTGTGATCAGAATTATAAGTACTCATACTAAATTCCTTTCCATTTTTTACTGCCTTATAAGTTATGATGGAGCAGAGTACATAGAACCTTCCTAATACGGCAGTAAATTGTTAAAGACAAAGCTCTTTTAGTGTAGCAATTGAAAACAACGAATTATTACTTGGGTGTGGAAAACAAAGAGCATGTTGTCCCTATGTATTGTTAAGGACAAAACTCCTCTATGTAGCAATCAGCTTCAAATTATAGTGTATAACCTTTTTTTGCGTATAGCAGAAGTGGCTGTAGCATGGAAAATCCAATGGAGCAACAGAAAACCACCCAACAGGTTCCAAGCAAAAAGGGTGGCATCAGAACCATGCCCTTTATCATAGGTGATCATGACCCTTTTCTTTACATACATAAAGTTTTGATACTCATGTATCAGATGTTCTAACCGTGTGGTGATTTCCAACTCTCTTCTCTTTCTTCTTACAGCAAACGAGACCTTTGAAAAGGTTGCAAATGTGGGGCTACATATAAATATGATTTTGTACCTACTAAATGAGTATCATTTTGACCCTCCAACCGGAGCTATCATTATATTCCTATGGAACGCCATGTCCAACTTTATGCCCATCTTTGGTGCTTTCCTTTCTGATTCTTGCCTTGGACGGTTTCGAGTTATTGCATTGGGGACAATCATTGAACTTCTTGTAAGCTAATACTATTCTATACTCCTCATGGTTGTGAAACAAAAGATTCAAAAAGCATAATGAATCAACTCCATCATCTAGTTTATTTCTATATTTCAACAGGGAGAAATTGTCGAGTCTCTTTCATAGCACTAGTACAATTCATTACTTGACACATCTTCAATTTATTAATCAATCATCGTGTGTAAGTCTTCAATTTATTAATCAATCATTGTGAAATATGAAAACGTCAAGTTAGATATGCTTTGAAATCAGAACATACCAGATTGATAATCAAAGACCACACAAGAATTCCTCTTAAAAGCAAATGAAAGACTAATGATTCACAAAGTTGATGTGTCAAATTATAAATATTACAGAACAAACCTATTTTTCTTTTTCTGCTTTGGGGAGCATCAAGAATCTCCCTTCAAAAACGTACTAATTAACTAAAATTGTCTTTTCAAAAATTGAATTTCTTGCATGTAGATCTTGATCTTCATCTTCATTTCAGGGATTAGTTGTGTTGTGGCTTACTGCAATCATTAGGCATGCAAGGCCTCCAGACTGTGTTGCATCACAGCCTTGTGCAACTCCAACAGCAGCACAACTATTGTTCCTTTTCTCTTCTCTTGTTCTCATGGCTCTTGGAGCTGGCGGCATAAGGCCATGTTCCATAGCCTTTGGAGCTGACCAAATCAACAACCCTGAGAACCCAGACAACGACAGGAACATGAAGAGCTTCTTCAATTGGTATTATGTTTCGGTTGGCATCTCAGTGATGGTGTCAGTGGTGTTCATAGTGTACATTCAAGTCAAGGCAGGGTGGATTGTGGGTTTTGGGATCCCTGTGGGGCTCATGTTAGTTTCTGCAACCATGTTCTTCTTGGGTTCTTTCATGTATGTCAGAGTGAAACCAAACAAGAGCTTGCTCACTGGCTTTACCCAAGTGATTGCTGCTGCCTGGAAGAACAGACACTTACCTTTGCCTCCAAAGAACTGTGACTCTTGGTATTTCCACAATGGCTCTAGTCTTGTTGAACCAACTGACAAAGCAAGGTAACCAATCTGTCAAATTCAACGAGCATTTAATGGTTATGTTCACCATTCATTAGAGGTTTAATCGTCATATATTAACATGAGATGGTAATGTAAATAAATGATAAGATGATAAATATAAGTTTCTCCCTTTGTCTTGAAAAAGAGGATCTCAATCCATTCTGGATACACTTTGCATATAAATACATTGATTTAAGCATATCGACGAAAGAAATACTTTCCATTGCTATATTTTGTCACCCTTGTCCAAAACAAGAAAGAATTGAATCACTCACAATTTTATAAACTTTTTACTGTATATAATAATTTAGGGTTTCGGAATATTTACATTTCAATTAGTATTGACGATTTCTATATTCAACATTTGATTGTTCAACCAACCTGCTAGGTTCTTGAACAAGGCTTGCATAATCAAGAACAGAGAGGAAGATCTAGACGGCGATGGAACCGCCGCCGATCCGTGGAGCCTGTGCACAGTGAGGCAAGTGGAAGAGCTGAAAGCAATACTCAAAGTCCTTCCCATATGGTCAACAGGGATCATATTCGCCATCACCATCACCAACAACTCGTTCTCGGTGGTCCAAGCCGGCACCATGGACCGCCGCGTGTTCAACCTGGAGGTCCCGCCAACCAGCTTCAGCGCCTTTATGATCCTCTCCATGACGCTCTGGGTAACCCTCTACGACCGCATCATAATTCCCCTCTGCTCAAGGTACACCAAAACAGGACAAGCCCTAACCGTTAAACAAAGATTAGGGATCGGGCTAATTCTGTCGTGTTTGGCCACCGCGGTTTCGGCGTTGGTAGAGAGGAAGAGAAGGAAAGCGGCGATTAGAGCAGGGTTCATAGATAACCCTAAAGGCGTCGTAGCCATGTCGGCAATGTGGCTGGTCCCACAGTACTGCCTAACCGGTTTGGCGGAGGGTTTGAATATAATTGCGCAAATTGAGTTCTTTTACACGCAATTCCCGAAGAAAATGTCGAGCATTGCGGTTGCGATTTACAACCTAAGTTTTGGGATTGGGAATCTTGTGGGGAGCGTCATCGTGGAGGCAGTGAAAGGCGGCACTGAGAAGAGAGGTAGTGGAGAAGGAAGCTGGCTGTCGTCGAATCTGAACAGGGGGCACTATGATTACTATTACGCGCTGCTCTGCGTTCTGAGCTGTGCGAACCTGCTGTGGTTCTTCCTGTGTAGTTGGGCTTACGGGAGTACTCGGGATATTGGGATGTGGGACGAGGAACAAGTTGAGATGAAGTTGGAACAGAGGGCACCCGATGGGGATCTCCAATGAAACAGATCTTGTATTTTCTATTGCTCAATTTTCTGCTCCTATTCTGTTTGCCAAGATCATCCCCCTCGAATTATATGTTTGTTTGTATTCAAGAAAGAGTTTTCCCTCTTAATATAAAATACCCAATGATTGAATTCAAAATGTCATTATATATTTCCGCCTATTCATTTTTGTCAAATGCACCACGGTAACAAAATTTAAAATTAGTAGTGATTTAAAGAATAATTTAATTATAGTGTTTCATTATGAAGGGGTCAGCTTTTTACCGTTTACGGTTTGGCCAGTCCCTCGCTTATCATGTTGTTTAAAATAGCTGTAGTCTGCATAATGAAACAGTGATGTAATATTTTGGTAATATGTTTTGATAATAAGCGTATTATAATAAAAACTCTAAAAAGGAGATATAGATAATATTAAAAAGTTATTATTTTTAAAACTAATAAATTAAAGATATAATTGTAAACATAATTGTTCTAACTTGAATATCCAGGATGACTCGTCTTGTTGTGTGCTCTCTGCAGTCGGTATTCTCACACTCTAGCAGTAAATTGTACTGTGAATTGTATATGGAATAAGTAACATACCTTTTGAGTGTGTTGATCCCCTATTTACGGTGCATGTCTCATATTAGTGGGATGCTCTCCATTATCTTGTAATTACCCATGTTCACCTTAATATGGTTAGAAGAGGGGGAAAGTGGAGAGGGTGCCCCCTCGCTAAGTGAGTGTGCCACGTGGCTTGGCTTAAGTTGCATGCAGGTCATTCTTGACCTAGTTTAGGTAGAAAAGTGGGTCGATTTTGAGCTCAAGTTATCTAGCCTATAATAATAATAATAATTTTTTTAAAAAAATTAACAAATAATTTGGACAAAAAAAAATTAGCTAAAGTAATAGTTAAAATAGACTGGATAGAATATTAAAGAATTATGTTATTTGTGCCATCAAAAATTGATGGACATTCAATTCTCATTTTTAATTAGTTATTTTACTCTTTTATTTTTAGTCATGCAATAATTATTTTGGCCAAATTTTAAATAATTATACTCATAAATGTGTAAATTTTATTAAAGTGGACATAATAAATTCTCTTATAGTAAGACTTTTTTTCATTAACATAGATATATAATAGAATGGGTAAAACATATTATATGTTTTTTAAAAGAATTAAACATGACTCTTTAAATTTATCCTTGTCACAAATTAGATAAGAAAACAAAGATAAGGGCAAGAATAACATTTAAAAATGCAAAACACTAATAAAGACATTTAAAAAAAATGTGAGGGATTGCTAGAATTTTTTTTATTTTGGTTAAAAGATTAAGACAATCATAAGTTTGAGGCCAAACAGGGCTTCTCTCTTATCCTCTTAAAAATATTATGATTTATGAGCTACATTTGATATATAATATATATGATATTATTAAAATTGCTAAGTATTTTATGATATTATTAAAAAGAAAATTAAGTTAAATTGGGAGAGAAGTACTAGTGTTTATGGCCAGATTAATTATAGCAATTAATTTTAAAAAAAATAAATTAATTGTTTAGTATTTTATTTTATTTTCAACATTAATTAATAATTTGTAAATTCATTTGACAAGGGGCAAAAAAAACATAGTAAAATGAAAAAAATGAGAAGAATAGTAGATTAGTTAAACGCATAGGCAGGAGGAGAGGGAGGCAGAGCTGCCGCCTTTGATTGTGAGCGAGGGAAGGTACTAACATGGACATGGACATGGACCCTCCACCCAAGAGCTGGAGCATCCATACCCGATCCGAGATCATTGCCAAGTATCAAGTCATGGAGCGGGTCGGGTCCGGAGCCTACGCCGACGTCTACCGCGGCCGCCGCCGCTCCGACGATCTCACCGTCGCCCTCAAGGAAATCCACGACTACCAGTCCGCCTTCCGCGAAATCGATGCGCTGCAGATGCTGCAGGGATCCCCAAACGTCGTCGTCTTGCACGAGTACTTCTGGCGCGAGGACGAGGACGCCGTGCTCGTCCTCGAGTACCTCAGGACTGACCTCGCCACCGTCATCGACGACGCCCGCAAGGGCGGCCGCGTTGGTCTCCCTGTCGGTGAGATGAAGCGGTGGATGATCCAGATCCTCTGCGGTGTCGACGCGTGTCACCGGAGCATGATTGTGCATCGGGATTTGAAGCCCGGTAATCTCTTGATCTCCGATGACGGGGTCCTCAAATTGGCAGATTTTGGACAGGTAATGCCGTTTAGTTTTGGAAGGAAAAATAAAATAAAATAAAGAAAGCTAATAATGTTTGCTTTATTTATAATTATGTATCCAATTTACAAAATTATTTTATTTTATTCTTTACTCAGTTCAAAGTAATTGGTAAACAATAGCACTTATCCTGCTACTTTAAGTTTTTTTAAATCGTGTATTTAGGCAAAGCTTGAATTATTTTTTACTCATTACTGGTTAGTGTTGTGATTATATCTGTTGGTGCAGTCGGTGGAACGGGGGGTTACCTGACTCACTTTTTTGCTCATACGTTTCTTTCTTTTCTGGATGGAGATGATGAACTAAAGAATTATCCTTTTGATAAGTATATGGGTCTATAATTGTCAATTCATCATTGAAAATTTGTGAAATTAGCTTCTGCTGGATGTTGTTATTAGTATTAAGGATTATTGTTGTAATTAAACTGGTAGGTTGTAGCTCTCTTTTTTGAATGGTTTTCTTTGCACGGGTGTACATGAAGCTAAGAATCTTTTGAATCTGGAAGGAGAACATGGCAGCTGAGGAGTTTATTTATTTATTTTCCTGGTGGTACAGTACAGGCTGCAGTTTGTGTTGCTTGCTTGGTTTCCTGAATCTGCTTGAAACTCTTCAGTGTTTAACTGGTCACTGGCAGCATAGAAGCATTATACTAATGATCAAATGTTTTTTTATGTTCGCATCATCTATTTTCTCTCCTTCCCTTATTTATGGGGATGAAAATTTCATGGCGATTTTTTCAGGCTAGGATACTTACGGAGCCTGGATTTGACGCTTCTGAGGAGAATTCACAACCATACGAACAAGATACTTCTAATCATGAAGGTTCACCCCAACACCCCGTAGCCTTTCCTTTGACGGACAACTTAACTCAGGCAGGGTATGGAAATCAAGAGCAGGGAACTGTCCTTAATGAAGATTATTTTAGAGTCTTAGATGAACTGAAAACAAAGAGCTCCACATATGACATCGATAAGGATACAAACATTCCTGACGGAAATACCTCTTGTCTTGCAACGTGCACAAGTGATATAGATGATGATCCTTTGAAAACCAATTTTAGTTATGAAGCAAGGGAGG
The DNA here is from genome assembly GCA_003254905.1 of Nissolia schottii. Lineage (NCBI taxonomy): Eukaryota > Viridiplantae > Streptophyta > Magnoliopsida > Fabales > Fabaceae > Nissolia > Nissolia schottii. Next base: position 205,960 of record QANU01080279.1, on the reverse strand, counting down.
AGGAAGGTAAAGAACTCGGTTGTCTCACATCATGCGTTGGAACTCGTTGGTTTAGGGCTCCTGAGCTGCTTTATGGATCCACAAACTATGGTTTAGAGATTGATCTCTGGTCCTTGGGGTGTATATTTGCGGAGCTCCTAACTCTGGAGCCCTTGTTTCCTGGAACAGCTGATATTGACCAGCTGAGCAGAATTATTAATGTTCTGGGAAACCTTGATGAGCAAGCTTGGCCTGGTTGTTCTAAACTTCCTGATTATGGAATTATCTCGTTTAGTAAGGTGGAAAACCCTACTGGTCTTGAATCCTGCTTGCCCAGCTGCTCCCCCGATGAAGTGTCTCTGGTAAAAAAATTGGTTTGTTATGATCCAGCCAGGAGAGCTACAGCAATAGAGCTACTCCGTGACAAGTACTTTGGTGAAGAACCTCTTCCTGTTCCTGTTTCTGAGCTGCACGTTCCTTTGAACAGAAAGGGAGAAGACGAAAACTCCCCTGGAGGGTGGCATGAGTACAATGACATGGGTTCTGATTCTGATTTTGAGGACTTTGGCCCTGTGAATTTCACCAAAACTGGTACCGGTTTCTCCATACAGTTTCCTTGAACTTAAAGAATTTAAAGGTACATTACAATTTTCAATCCATCTTTGCCATTTGTGTCGTTCAGTTGGTATTTTATTCACTGAATGTCATCTGGCAAATCTGTGGGGAGATTATTGATATGAAAATTCTTGCTTTCTTCTTTTTTGTCATGATGTGTGAACTAAGAACAAATTATGGAAAAGTAAGCATGATGGATTATGTGTTGCAATGGTATCCTTCCTACATGTATTAGCGCATCACCTAGACACTGACTTTTTTATGATTGGACTAGATTTGTATGTTGATAAGGGCAAGTCATGCAGTCCTGCTATAGAGAGTTATGAAGAGAGAGCCATATGCCATATGTCCTTGTATTTCTGCTTTTAAATAGTACTTGTTTTTTTTGTCCCTCTTATGACTCGATCAAAACTGGAAGAAAAAAGGGTAGTATTGGACTAGCATCGAGTATCATGACTCTGTAAATCTTTGGTTTGTTAGGTATCATGACTTGGTAAATCTATTCTATACATTGTCTGTTGTTTACATTCTTATGGTGCACCCACCCTACTGTGGTTTTCTTCTAATCAGATGTGGGAACTAAAACACATTCTTATGTAGCCTTGGTATCTGACTATCTGTCTTATATGCAGATTTTATCTTTTGATTATTTGTAGACTTGGAATGGGAATGGTTCAGTCGCCTTCTCACAACTTGGTGAGAAAATGAAAACAAAAATACAATATTGTGCAATTACTCCTGGTATCTTTGTACTAATCGGGAATATAAATTATCACCGGGAAAAGAAAGGTGGTTAGCCTAACAAATTTGGTTATGATAACATGATTTGCCGTTTCCTCAGTTGCCAAATTACAGAGGATGAGCCCATACCTTCTTTTATGTGATAGACACCCTCCCAATGTAATGCTAAGTTAAGCTGAAATGAAAACCAACCTGCCATATGACTTCGGAGGCAATAAAAAAGAACTGTTTTCTTTCACGGAATAACTTCTCAACTGTTGCAGCGTTGCTGCTCGATGTTTCAGAAACTTTACTTTACAATGTATTCAAGGGAACATTGTATAGCATTGCAGCCACAAATCGAGCATGTGTCTGCATACTAAAGTTGCGCCAAAACAATGCGTAGTCCTGTGGAAGAAGTTCAATCTGAAGTGACTTCCTTTGGGTTTTCACCTCATTTCTTTCATAGCAAAATTACTGCCAGCATGCAATGTGTAGCAAGCAAGCACAAGCTAAAGTAACTGGGGAACCCCTCGAGCAAATGCGAGAAAGCTACTGTTACTATCAGATTAGCTTAACGGGGTTTTTGGCTTCTTGTTTGTTTCAGTTCTCAATCAAAATTGATTATGTTTACATTATTTGCATGGCATGGGAATGCTGTTGCCATGTAAATTATGACAAGGGATGTCACGTGTTTATCCCTAAAATTAGATTAAATATATTATTAAATTCAGTGATGTTGTTTAGTACAAAAAACGTAAGAAAATATTGAAGAGTGTAACTTCTAATGTACTTGCATTGCATTGTCATTCAATTTAAACTTTCCATTTTAATAACTTAAGGAGAGAGAATATCAATTAATTAATGTGACAATTTAAATATTTATCCTCCTAAATGATTTCTTAATTGATGAATAAAGTAAGAATTATTACTTTTTAAGATCTGTAGTTTATCATTTACCCAATGATATTTAAGAGAACATATCCAAAACATAACCGTAATAGCGAGAATGAAGTGTAAACAAAGGGAGGGTCGGGAAACACGAGAGAGAAAGAACAACAGTTTGCAAGTTGAAATTTTTATTCAATCATCCGTTGAATTTAATTGAATGCTATCAAATGTGAAAATTTTGACCCGGATTTGACCACCATGAATATAAAACTCACTCGGCATTAGTTTTTTTTTTTTCACCAATAAAACTCAAATTCGAGTCGAGACTTTAGATAAGAAAAAATGTGTCAAGCCATCATTTTCTTGTTTTATTTGTTTAAAATATATATTTATTTTACGGAGTAAATTTTAGAAAAATTGAGAAACATTCATTAAAATAAAATAATTTTAATATATAATATAAAAAAATGAAGTATATAATTTACGAATAAATACACTTTCTGTGATTTTTCTTAATTTATTGGGAGAGAGGCTCGATTATGCGGAATTTTTTTTTTACCCCAAACAAAACCCATTTATAAGTCAGGTTTATATGCCCCAGCAGAAATATCCGTGGTCTGTCTGATCAGAGAAGAGAAAAGCTGGTGCTGTGACAGTGAGCTGAAGAAAGGTAATGGGTTCGCGGGAGAGAGAGGGAGAAGGGCCGCCGCATCAGCAGCCGCCGCCGCCTCTGTTAAGCAGCCTGGTCGTCCGTCCTTCCAACAACGGCGCCACTCCTTCACCCGACCGTGACCGTGACCGCGATCCTCCTCCCCCTTATTCCCGCTCAGCTCGACATCCCCATGATCCCCCTGGTTTGTCCTCTCTCTCTCTCCCTCCCCCTCCGTTTTCCTATTTGATATCGATCGGGTTTTCATTTTTTAGTCTTTTCAAATTCAGATCAACACATGATGCGTTCCCATGTTCTGACTGAAATCGCGTTTGCGTACGATAGCACACGCGGTTAACACGTTTTATGTGCGCTTTGACGCAATTTTGTCTTCTTTAAAGATTTTCGACATGCTGTGTGAAATGGAGTTGGGTTCGTGTAACTACGAATTAGGGTTCACGATGAACCGCTTTTAACTTTGGGTAATTGGCAAAAAAATACTAATTCAAAATTATCAATATGCATATGGATAAAAAATCAAGTCTGTTGATATTGTAGTCACGCTCAGGGTTCACTATGCCTGTGTCCGTTGTAACAAAATTGAGGGAGTGAAACAGTGAGAGATACATCATGGTTGTACTGGACTACTGGTAATGGTTCAAATCGGAAAATATTGATCTCCGTGAGACTAGAGTTGTGAGTTGTGACTATATAGGCATTTGTTATACACTGTCCTGCACTCCTGCTGTAAATTTCTGGCTAATAACTTAATATAAATTTTATGATTAAACACGATACTGGTGAAATGCATTTACATCGCATACATAAACCCCTTAGAAACCAACGAGTTTATGATTTTTTGTAAGTCAGAAACTCTGAATTTTTTTAAAGCACTATTTCAGGTAGAGTAGGTGAGTTAAATTTCTGTTTGATTTGTATAAGGGTCAGGTTGTATGGAAATTTCCATTCCTTGTATTACCTCTTTTTTTTTTTTTTAAATAATATATACATTTTTTCTTTATTTAAACTGACCTTATTTATCTACAGAGAGATGGGTTTTGTTAGACTTATTGTTTAATTCGATATGTGCATGCCAAGCGTTTGGATCTCCTAATATTTATGGAGTGTCAACCAGTAAATAAATTTTGCATTTGTGTGTTACAGCTCTGCTGTGCCTGCAAGAACTTGGGCCTTGAGGAAGGCATGATGCTATGAATTAAGCCTTGGATCATGATCTGAGATTTTTTTAAAATTCCAGGGTTTATAAGATTTTTGGATGATGGATGAGTCTATTCTGCTGAACTTGAGTTTTTTCAGCACAAAATCTGTTGCATATGTTCTCATTTGGCAGAGCCATGGTCATATATTTGGTTTGGGTTACCTATGGAGGTAAAGACAGTGTCAAGTGTAATGGAATCTGAGGTTTCATTTTAAGCCATTGTCATACAGGGCAAAGTGTCGACAATGCTCTGGGACATCAGTGTTGTCACAGGACTTGTAGAGGACTGAAATTGACCTTTTACCAAATTTTTAGTGATATCACCTAAGTTGTACCCAATCTTTGGCTGTTATTTCTTGGTTCCACGTCAAGAAGTTCCCCGTGGCTGAGTGCACTAATGTCTTTGTTGAAGCCTTCGTTACATCATGGGGCGTTAAATGTTTACTGATGATAAACTCCATACTTTCATTGATTACGTATGTTTGTTCTATCATTGAGCTCATGGTAATTGCAATTCGAGCTACATTTTGTATGTGGTTTTCTCTTGGAATCACCCTTGCAATGATTGTTTGTGGCTGGCGGTTGTCATTTTGGTTTTTGGGGTTTTTCTTGTTTGGTTGGTTATTTAGGGATGTGTCAGATGGCCATTTATTTGTGACTTTGAAGGCTTCTTTTCAGAGTAGTAATTCGTCATGGGAAGTTTGGCAGCATCTTTTATGGAATTTTTGTAGCTTCTGCTTAATCTTTAAGAGTTTTCACATTGTGATGCACTGGCTGGGGGCAGTGATACAATGCAGAAAAGGGATGCATGTCCTCTAACATGGTGGCAGTGTATTACTCCATTCGATGTCATTCTCGTGTTATTTTGAAGTTACTTAGGGTATCGTTTATATCAGAAAAAGGGTGAATTGCTTGTAGCCATGTACATGGCTTCGCATTGGGTTTATCTGCGTGGACCATTATTTGGTATGGCTTATTGCAAGTTTCTGAACTTTCTTGCTTGAATCTGACCTTTGTATGGCACAAGAGATGGTTCCAAAAGGAGTCTGACAAATTATGGGTGAGCTAAGTATTAAATTTCCGGGATTCTTTGTGCTTTGGTGGTGTTGGTTGGCAGTTATTTCTTTGTGGCGTACATTCTGGTCTTTTGCTCCTGGGCGTGGTTGCATTGTGAAGGGTGAAATCAAATGATTGGTTGACATGTTGGACTGGCACTTTTCTAGGAATTAGAAAATATCGTTGATCGCAAGTGGGCTTTTAACCTAGCTTCTACTTTATGGTGCATGCCACATTAGGTTACATCGCTTCAAACTTTAAGTTTGAGTTTGGATTTGATAGCTCTGATGCTTAGGCTAAACATTTTGTATTTAACTATATTATAGTCTATGATGTAAATGGATGTAGCAGTTCAGAATTAGAAAAGATTTGGGTTGGTTTGTATCAAGGACATGGATACTTATTTGTTAGTGGAAGGATCAGGTGTTTGAGAAGTGACAATGAAAGTGTTATTGTGTAAACCTCATGCACTCTTTACCCTTACATAACAATGACGAGGAGGAGCCCTGTATGGTGATAACTTGTCTTACAAAGTGTCAAAAGACCATGTGGCTGTTGCTGATCACTAATGTTTGGCTTCTAATTTAGATTGCATAGCTAAATTATCTGTCACTTCCTGTTAGTTGCTTATTTTCAGACTTTGCTGTCTTTCTTTTCCCAGGATATAGAATTCATGCAGGTTCTGCCTCTCCTGTTTGTCGTAGCAATGCAGATCATCGCTATGGTTCTGATTACAGTCAATTGTCACGAAATCGTGGATACGGCAATGGGAGAGATACAGGGAGATATCGAGACCCTTCACCCCCATATGGGCGTGGAAGATTAGGCAGCAGGGCCACTGGTAGAGCTTTTGATAGGCCTAGCTTCAATCCTGGACTGGTTAGAGGGGACAGCAGCAGTAGAAATAATCCCAATGTGCGCCCAAGGGAGGGAGATTGGTTCTGTACAGATCCCAGGTTAGTGCACGTTTTTCTGATAGTGTTGAGATTTTCCTTTTTATTGGAATTACTTCTTGCACTAGCACTATCTTGTAATTTGTCTCAAGGGTCTGGCTGTTGTTGAATTTAGAATTAGATGATAATTAGTTACCATGTTGATTGCATTGTTCACAAGAATAGGATTCCTTGAGATCTTATCTAACTTTGCTATGTTGCAGATGTGGCAATCTTAACTTTGCTAGGCGGGATTCCTGTAACAGCTGTAACAGGCCGCGTGATGCACGTGCTGGAAGTCCTCGGAGGCCTTACCCTGGTCCTCCTTCACTTCATGCTCCTGCTAGACGCTTTCCTGGCCCTTCAATAGGCCGTTCTCCAGAAAGGACTATGAATGGCTATAGATCTCCTCCTCGTGGGTTCACTAGGGATGGCCCCAGAGAGTATCTGCCACCCCTCAGGAATGAAGGTAGGTTTCCTGATCCTCATGTCCGTAGGGAGCGAATGGATTACACTGAAGATGCATACAGGGGGAGAAACAGGTTTGATAGGTCACCCCCATTGGACATGGGTCAGAGACGCCCTCTGAGAGATGATTTCTCCGGTGAAAGAAAAGTTTTGGAGAGGCGACCATTATCTCCCCCTGCACCACTGTTGGCTCATCGTGGTCCGTGGGCTCGTGATGTGAGAGAGAGAAGCCGCTCTCCAATCAGAGGGGGCCCACCACTGAAAGACTATCGCCATGATATGTACATGGATCGTGTAAGAGATGATAGGCGTGGTGTGGGACGTGATAAAATTAGAGGAATGTATTAGCTTGGAATCTGTAATGCACTGTAATGATATTATTTAGTGCTTGCCTTTCGAGAGATACAGTTCATGTATTCTCCAACACTAGGGCAACCGGCAGCGTATTGATAAACTCTGTGAATTTTGTGGTATATATCTATCTATCTGTCTTTGTTTCTTTCCTTATAGTCTTGTTGTAAGGATTGCCAAACTTTTTGAAAATGGAGAATATACAATTCTTTACTGCAAAACTTGGGAGAATGATCACTATGCCATTTGTTCTTTCGTAGTCCCCACCCTAAAATATCGGGTTCGAGGAGAGGCAAGACTATTATAATTTCTTTTAATGGCTTTTATTATTGATTTGACCTGTTCGCTCGTATTAGGCTAATCAAAGTTGGGTCTTCGATGGTTTAATTCACAGTTGAGTTTGAGTGGGCAGTTCGTTTTGGTGCTAGTTTAAGTGGGTAAGTACTTGAGGTGTAAAAGTACCTAGACAGTTTACCACGATTTTTTTTGGTAACATTAATGATAAAGTTGTGGGACTTATAAATGAGGGAATGTAAATGTATTTTTGTAACGTTTGTTCAACTTTTTATTTTTTATTTTTTTAGTGAGTGTATTTAATTATGAAGTGTTAAAGTTGTGTATGGGCATACAAGAGAATATCTCTTCTTAATCCACATCAGCTTTTTTTCTTTCATCACCATTGGTATCACTTATCATCAGCCTCGGCACACAAGACTTGCAGCAGAGCAGAGTAGAGTAGGGTTTTGTCTAGGAAGTAGCAGGAACGCGTTGTTACCCGTAGTAGCTCATAGGGCCAGGCCACCACCACCAAGCAAGGAGGAGGCTCTGCTACTTTTGGTTAGGTGGAATGGAGTTTGCTATCAGATCAGAGCATGATTGAGGAGAAAAAACTCTATAGAGAGAGAAAGTTAGAGAGAGAAAGTTAGAGTTTTTCTTGTCTGCCTCATGTCTATGTCTCCCCCGTTACCTCCCCCTCCTGACCGGGGGGGGTACCAAGGTTGCGGGCAATTCCTTTAAGGATAAACTTCTGGGTTCTGCATTTCGAAAAGCAAATCCTAAAGAAAGAAGGGGCGATCTTTTTTCTTTGAATTTTGCTAAGGCGGAGCTAATCGATGGAAACAGGTTGCTACCAAAGATAACATTAGCTCCATCAATAAGAGAGGAAATTAGTGGGCCATGGAGAGACGCGGTAGTGATCAAACTAATTAGGAAGAATTTGGGTTTCATCACTATGCGAGATCGTCTTAGCAGGCTGTGGCGTCTTGTGGGAGGCCTCAATATCATGGATATTGGGTTTGGCTATTATGTGGTGCAATTTGCGACAGAAGAAGACAAAGGCAAAGTTTTAGAGGGAGGACCATGGATGATCTTTGACCATTACTTATCTATTCGTCCTTGGTTCCTAGATTTTGATTCAGCCTCCGCTACCATAAATTCAACATTGGAATGGATTCGTTTCCCATTGCGTAATGTAGGATATTATGATGAGGATATATTGATGAGCATGGCGAGCATGGTAGGCAACCCAGTTAAAGTGGATCAAACTACGCTATTAGCGTCTAGAGGTAAATTTGCACGTGTCTGTGTGGAGATTAATCTACGTCAACCGGTGGTAAGAAAAATTTGCTTGGATGATAAATAGTATCGTATAGAATACGAGGGGCTTCACATGATTTGCTCCATGTGTGGATGCTATGGTCATTTGTCTAAGGGCTGCCCTAATTCTGCTATCGAAGCTAGTAAGGAGATGGTGGTTCTTGGAAGCTCCGACACGGGCAAAGGTGTGGCGGCGAACCTACCGGAGAGACGTGAGACGGCGGCATCAAATCAAATTAATCCCAATCTATCCATTAATGTTGCAATGAAGGAATTATCGACTGATTGCACACATGGGGAATGGATCAATGCTTCACAGAAATCAAGGAGTAAAGGAAGATTTGCTTCCTTAGTCACCTCAAATGGGAAATTAGAATCAAAAGGTAATCAATTCCAAGCTTTGAGTGAGGTAAATATGGAAGAAAATCACCAATCCAAGGAGGATAATGATGTTTTGAAACAAAATCAAAGGAAATCACAGGCTGGCTTCAAGGTGGGTTCCTCTAAATGGGTTAAAAAATATTTAGAACTTATCAAGGCTCGTTCACCCAGCAAAAAAATAAATTGCCAAGCCCAAAACAACATGGTCTTAATAACTTCAGATGGGCCTAGCAATTTGAGCAGGAGCCTAAAGAAGGATAACTCAGCCAATGACTCTTATTGGCCCAACCGAACTGCTTCTTCTCCCATGGAAATGAATGACGCCGCAGGTAGCAGTGCTGGGAGGGACAGCAACGCCTCTACAGGCGCCGTCGTCACCGGAGCCAGCGCCGCCATGAACGTTGATCCTCGAATGACAGTCCGCGGAAGACAGTCTGCTGGACAGACCACGAAGCAGGTAACAAGTGCTGCTGGACCGAATTTGAAGCTGCTGGGAAAGGCATCTGACGCAAATCCGAAGATGAACCTGAGCGAAGCAGGCAACAGTGCCGATAGAGGAAAAATTACAACCACAGGCAGGTCGGTGCATGAACGTTTCTCTGATAGACTCAATACGAAATTGGGAAAGGATTTTAGCCTTAATCCGAGACTGGGGAAAGTGGAAAAAGCAAATAAGAATTTGGGCAAATCAGAAAATAGAAAGAGAGCTCTCAATGAGTAAAGATTCGACATTGCAGTTAGCCGAACCCAACCTAAAGCAAGCTCTAAATTGAATAACAAGATGGGCCAGATTAAACCCACCAAGGAGGAGCAAAATTTGGCTAAAATCCTTGAAAAGAGTTTGAACCCCTTAAAGAATTTTAGCCTTAGTGATGCCTAAACTGATGAAGCTTTGGTGGAGGAGGTCACGGTGGTTGGGCACCTGAAATATGAGCCTCCTGATCCAAGAAATGCTACTATGAACAAAGAAGCGCAGGAAATTCAGAATTGGTTGCACTCCTTGGAGGATAATGTTGAATTGATCTTGTGTGGGGAGAAGGAAGGTAAGGTGGGTGGAACTTAATTCTCTTGCTGAAAGGTTTTCCTCTCTTTGTACCTGTGGTGGGATGGATCAAAATATTATGGTTTGGAATTCTAGAGGAGCAGGTAAAAAATCTTTTCCTATCCTTCTGAGCGATCTTTCCCGAAAATTTAATAAATAGAGCACGGGAGATCATAAGGAAAACTGGCTTTGATGGTAGCTTTATTGTGGAAGCTGAAGGTTTTGCAGGTGGTATCTGGTGTCTTTGGGATTCCTCTCTCTATCAGGTTACAGTTATATCTTCTTCGAGGCAGATGGCCCATTTTAAAATCTTCTGGCAAGGGGAACAACATTGGTTTTTGACAGTATGTTATGGTCGTCCTCAAGCTTTGTTAAGAAGAGATCTTTGGCAAGACCTTCATACTATAGGGGTTTCTATGATTGATCCGTGGTGCGTCATTGGAGACTTTAATGCCCTTCTCTTTGAAAATGAGCGATCTGGTGGTTCTGGCCGTCGTCCTCCTTGTAAGGCCTTTTGTGCATGTGTAGAAGAATGTCAGCTCATCGACTTGGGTTTTAAAGGTCCTTGGTTCACTTGGCAGAAGGGAATTTTGAAAGAACGTCTAGACAGGATGCTTTGTAATAATGCTTGGCAGCTGAGATTCCCGGATGCCTCGGTTTCACATCTTCCTTGTCTCACCTCTGACCATTCCCCATTGTGGGTTAGAACCAACAGTAAGGTTCGTAACACTACTTCTGTGAAACCTTTCTGTTTTCTGGTTGCTTGGTTGACTCATGATGATTTTACACCTATGGTCCATGAATGTTGGGATGAAAATTTGGATTGGCATCAAAATGTATAAGCCTTCTTGATTGCTGCGAAAGATTGGAATTGGAAGGTTTTTGGAAATATTATGAGGCGAAAAAACAAGCTCCTTAATAGGATTTGTGGGATCCATACAAACCTGGCTAAAAGTTATAACCGTTTCTTCTCTAAATTACTTAAAGTAGTATGGAGAGAATATGAAAAAGTTCTTATGGAAGAAGAAGTGCTCTGGGCTCAAAAATCGAGATGTAAATGGATTTCCTATGGTGACAAGAACACAAAGTATTTTCGCATTTCCACTCTTGCTAGGAGACGTCAGAATAATATTAATTCCTTGAAGTCAAGGGATGGTACTTGGATTTACGAGAACGACAACTTGAAGAAACTATCTCATGACTTTTTTCAGGACCTCTACACTCTTGACACCATTCCTTCTCCTTTTGTGCTAAGAAATTGTTATCCCTCTGTTAGTGATGAAGATAAAAGCATGATTCATGCTCCAGTATCATCAGAGGAAATATAAAGAGCTCTTTTTAGTATGGGCGGTCTCAAGGCCCCGGGACCGGATGGCCTACATGCGCTTTTTTTCCAAAGCCAATGGGATACTGTTAAAAAGATGGTGGAGAATACTATTAGAAATCTGTGGGAGCATCCTTCTAATATTGGAAGCGTTAACAAGACCTTTATTTCTCTCATCTCCAAAGTGGATCATCCGGAATCTATGGCCCAATTTCGTCCTATTGGTCTCTGTAATGTGATATACAAGTTGCTTACTAAGATCATTGCGAACCGCTTGAAGCCCATCATGAATTATGTTATCTCTCCTCACCAATACAGTTTCATTCCGGGAAGATTGGGTGCGGACAATGTATTGATTGCGCAGGAAGTCATTCATAGCATGAGACAGAGAAAGGGGAAAACTGGCTTTCTTGCTATCAAAATTGATCTTGAAAAGGCATATGATAGGTTGAATTGGCACTTTATTATCGACTCTCTCAGAGATATGGGCATCCAGAATGACTTGATTGAGATAATCTGGCATTGTATTTCCTCCTCCTCTGTGGACATTCTTTGGCATGGCGAGTGTACTGGGGTTTTTCATCCTTCACGAGGTATCCGTCAAGGAGATCCCTTATCACCTTATCTATTTGTTATTTGCATTGAGAGACTTTCCCAGCTCATTTGTGCAGCGTTGAGGATGACCTGTGGAAGCCTATCTCGCTCAGTAGAGGAGGACCCAAAATATCGCATCTTTGTTTTGCGGATGATCTATTCTTGTTTGCTGAAGCTTCCTTGGAACAGGTTGACATCATCAAGAATTGTCTGCAGATGTTCTGTAATAGCTCTAGACAGAAGGTAAGTATGGAGAAGACTAAAATCTCTTTTTCCCAGAACGTTAATCATAATCGAGCTAAGGAGATTGCGGATGAGCTGGGCTTTTCTTTGTCTCATGATCTTGGGAAGTACCTGGGTATTCCTTTATTTCATAAGAGAGTTACAAGTCAAACCTTCAGTAGCTTAACTGATAGACTTAGTCAGCGTTTGTCTACCTGGAAGGCATCTTCCCTCTCTCTGGCTGGCAGGTTGACGCTTTGTAAATCTGTGATTGAAGCCAGCCCATCGTATACTATGCAAACTTGCCTTCTCCCAGCAAAAGTTTGTGATTTCATTGATAAAAAGGTTAGAAGCTTTCTTTGGGGTTCTGTTAATGGAAGTAGATGTATCAGTTTGGTCTCTTGGAACTCAGTCTGTAGACCGAAAGCAGATGGTGGGCTTGGTCTTCGCCAAGCTAGATTGTCGAATATATCTTTCTTGGAAAAACTTGGTTGGGGCCTTATTACGAACAAGGATTCTCTATGGGTCCAGATTCTGAGGGGTAAGTACAAATGTGGCGATGCTACCATTCCTGAAGTCAAGCCGAAGACTAACCAGTCGAATGCTTGGAAAGGTATTACGAAAGCTTGGCAACATGTCCATGATAACATTATTTGGCGGGTGGGAAATGGGAACACTATCAGGTTTTGGAAAGATTATTGGATTCCTGGTTTTCCATCGTTGGAGGCTCACTCTTTAATTTCTTTACCACAGTCTAATCTCCATCTTACTATTGATCGCTTTGTAAATAATGAAGGTAATTGGGATTGGGCTCGTATTTCCCCTATTTTACCTGGCAACATCTGCAATCTGATGATAGCAATCCATCCCGCTTCCCCTAGTCTAGGCAACGATTATGTTGCCTGGGCTCCTAGCCATGATGGCTCATTTTCTATAAAATATGCTTATTCTACTTTATCGGGGGAGGATTCCATGTACATCAGAGACCCTCTTTACAGGTTAATTTGGAAATGGAGAGGAGTGGAGCGAGTGAAATCTTTTCTCTACCTGGTTTCCAGAGAAGCTTTACTAACTAATGCGAACCGTGTGAGCCGTCACCTTTCTTTGGATAGCTCTTGCCCTCGATGCTCTAATCAGGCTATAGAGTCTACTCTACATGCCCTTAGAGATTGCGAGGTTGTTTCGAGGTTTTGGAAGAGGTTGTTACATCCCGCTTGTTGGCATAAATTTTTCGAAGCACCCCTTCACACATGGCTTTCGCAAAACTTGAAGCAAGGCCATCATTTTGGTTGGTATGGTGACCAAGAATGGCGCTCAGTGTTTGGTTTGGCCCTTCATTACCTCTGGTATGTTCGCAATGATTTCATCTTTAATAATTCTTCACCTAGTGTTGGCGATCTTTGGTTTTCTTTTGGATTGAGACTTAAGCACTATTCTCCTCCGAATCATATATACTCCTCTTCTATCACTTCTAACTCGGAGGAACATCTAATTTGCTGGCAATTTCCCTCTCCTGGATGGGTGGTAGCGAATTGTGATGGCTCAGTGATCAATTCTGGCAGTGCAGGCTGTGGGGGTCTTATTAGAGATGAATCAGGAAGTTTTATTATAGGTTTCTCGGTTAAATTGGGTTTGACATCCATCACCATAGCTGAATTGTGGGGCATTTTGCATGTGTTAAACATCACATGGCGGGTGGTTTTCGGAAAGTGCGAGTTGATTGTGATTCACAATGCGCTATTAAGCTTATACACAATTGTCATAATCACCTTCATCCAGCTGCCTCAATTATATCCCATATCCGTGAACTTCTATCAAGGAATTGGGTGGTGCGTCTTCAACATGTTTTCAGGGAATCTAACCGAGTTGCTGATTGTCTTGCCCATCAGAGTCACAACCTTGATAATTTTGAGATCGCCATATTTGATGAGGTGCCGGTAGCTACTCGCCCGCTTTTGTTGAATGATCTGATTCAGATCGCGTGGCCTCGTGGAGGCTAGTTTTTTCCTTTCTTTTGGGCATTAGCCCCTTTGTCTACCAAAAAAAAGATCAGAGCATGATTCAAAACAAATTTTGTTATCTTGGTTTGCTATCCGATCAGCATGGCATGTCTCGAAACAAATGAAGCATGTCCTTTTCAATTTATTATCCAAAAATATGAAGGGAAAATAATGTTGTCTTTTTTTTTTTTTTTCCTGTTGGTCCCAGAAAACTATGACACTTTATTAAAATAAAATATCACTATTTAAAATTTGGAAAAATTGTAGACAGTTTTTTACGTGGAGAATAATTTTTACGTGGAATAATTGTAAAGTTGTGTTATATTATTAAGTATAAAAATTACTTTTTTCATTATTTTAATTATTCACTTTGAGTTAAGCATGAGTATTAAAAAAAAATAAACAATTTAATAGCACTTTATAAAACTAACTCTATTCATTTTTTCATTACCTCTCAATTATTACTTTATTTATCTTTTATTACTTTCATTAAATAAAGGTGTATAAAAAAAAAGATAATTAATGTTGTCTAAAATTAAAAAGTGGACAATTATTTATAAAAATACTAAAATAAAGAGTAATTTTTTATTATGCTGCACTTTTTTTTTAATTCATATTATGCTGCTTATAGTATGTTTAATTTATAGGTAACACCTAAAATCAACAACAGTCTAGAATTAATTCTGAGAATTAATCATGATAACAAAACTCGAAATTGATCATAGAAGAGAGGAGAAGAAGTGGCATAAACCGTATACATTTTACTCTCGGAAGTCAACAACTTCGCTGGGACCCCCTTTATTTTAGCGCCAAATTCTCTTTTCATTTACACGTTTCGCTTTAATCCCAACAAGGAAGAGACGATCGCCTGTGTTTCAACCCCACCGGGCACACGCACCCATCATCCATCACTTCACCATGGAAGCGTACACGTGTCCCATGGCAAAATCATGATCTATCCCTCGGGTGGTGGAAGCCGCACGCGATAATTGCTCCCAAGAGGCAATTCCACCGAGTAAATGAGCTAGTGGAAAATCGTTTTTAATGAGGGTTTCATCGAACGGCTACGAAGGAGACATGAGCGATTGTTCTATGAATTTGCACCGCACGATGTATGCATTGACCGAGAACCGCACGATGAAGCCGTTGAATAATTTGCAAAAAATTGAATTTCAAAAGCTTGGGAGAGAGAGGGAGCAGAAGAAGAGAAGAGGGGGCGAAGCCGAACGACAAAAAAAGGTCCCTTCTTTCTCTCTCTCTCCATAGTCTCAATTTCTCAGCTCTTCGTTGAGTTTTAGCCCTTTTCCTCTGCAATTGTTTCTCTTCTTTGTTTTCTCTCTCTCTCGCTCTGCGGTTTCCTCGACCGCTCTTTCTCTCTATGCTGTTCATTGTGTGCTGTGTTGGTATTTGGATCGAAGCCCCTTGAATTGTGGCCACTATTCTTCCAGCTTGGGAGTCTTGGTTGCTGAGCTTGGCAATCGGGCGTGTTTTTTTTTATTTTCCTTTAGTCGTTCTGGAAGGTTCGGGAATGGGTTTTGGATCTGAAAGTCAGTGAATTTGAGCTGATTTTTTTTGTTGATTCCGAGGGAATAACAATCGCTGCTTCAAGTTGTTCTTTTTAGCTCTCGATTTTCTTCTCTTTCTTGAAGGAGAAAGAGGAATTCGGAATTCGCTGTAAATTTTCATTTATATATATATATAATTTTTTTTTTTTGGGTAATTTGTATCTGATGGGGGAAGGAGAGGGTGGTGATTGCCCTCCCAAGAATGTGTCATCGGATGCACCTGTTGTGCCGCTGTCGGATGTTCCCGCCAAGAAGCTGGCCAGGCAGCTCGATTTTACTGGCTTTGGCGGGATGCTGGGTGGCGCACCTTTGCCGGAGCACCTGCAGTTGCAGCAGCAGCAGCAGCAACAACAGCTTCAGCCGCAGGTGGCGGCGCAGATTCAGCAGCAGTTGCATTCGCAGCCACGGCCACAGCAGCAGACACTGACGCAGCCGGTTGTTTTGATGCCGGTGCCACATCCACCGCAGGCACTGCCACACCTTGCTGCAATGAGGGTTGGGTGAGTTTTTGAATCCTAGCTGCTTACTGTTTCCGTTTCCGTAGAGCATGCATTTCGAAGTTTCTGGGGAAAAAGATATAAATGTTTTGAAAAAATAAAAATGTGGCCTTTGGAAGTTTTGGGAAGGGAAGTTCATGAACAAAGTTGCTTTTTTTTTTCCTTTCTTCTGGGTGGGGTTAGTATAAACTTTAAAATTATTTATTGGTTCCTCTATCATGGGAATCGGAGTTTTGTGTGATGGATTTAATATTTCTGTTTGGGCTTCTAAAGTATATTGGTTTGCAATTAGTAGTGGTTCCATGCTCATCACTATTCTCTTTCTATTTATTCGTCACTTCCACTCTAATTAACATATTGTTTGTTGTCTGTATAGGTTTCACAGATTACAATTAGTTAGGTAGTTGGCTTGAAAACAGTTTATACATTTTTTTATTGTGCTTTCCATTTCAGTTTGCCCTTTCTGTGGTTGGGAAGTGAGACATGAATAATCTAGTAAATAGTCTTATGTTCTAATTAATTTACCATCTTCTTTAACTTTTTTATCTTTTAACTAAAATATTTGTTAATTTGAATTACAATTCATTTTTAGGTCTTCATGTAAAAAATTGAGCTAAACTATTTGGTCTTACATGAACATTTATTTTATCCAGTAAACCAGAATCTCCAAAATCAAGGTCAAGGCCCAACTTTGAAATGAAAGAAGCTACTCCAAAGAAGCAAAAGCAGTGCAATTGTAAACACTCAAGATGCTTAAAGCTGTAAGCAAAATCTTGTTACTCTCTCTTCACTTGTTATTGCATCTTTGCAACTTGTTGGCTGCAATAAGAAGCTACATGAAGCTAACATTCAAAATGTCCAGATATTGTGAATGTTTTGCGTCGGGAATATATTGTGATGGTTGCAACTGCGTAAATTGTTATAACAATGTTGAAAATGAAGCTGCTAGACGAGAAGCTGTAGAAGCTACTTTAGAACGTAATCCAAATGCATTTAGGCCAAAAATTGCAAGCAGCCCTCATGGACCACGTGACAGCAGGGTATGTAGGTTTTTTTTCTATTGGTTAGGGTTGTTTGTCGTTTTTTTTTTCCCTTTTTAATTGATGAGGTGACCAATTTAAGAGACTTTGGGTTTATTATTTATTCTGTGCTGCTGATGCAAGACATAAGTTTAATATGTTTGATTACTTGTCTTGTAGTGTTTCATGGGCTTCTATGCAAGAAAGGTATTTTTTATATCATGAGAGGTCACTTTTGCTTGTGTGATTTTTATCCATGTTATAGGTTTCTATTCCATTAGGTGCATCATTCCATAATTGCGGAATTAGACCTTTTTAGTGTGACTAAAAGAAACACTTCTTGGTTTTACAATTTATAGAAACAATCTGATTTCTTTAGTTAGTTGTCTTTGTCACCTAGTTGTCCCTATGTTGATTTTATTTTCAAGAAGTCATAATTTTGATAAGTTCCTTTTGTGGATGTCCTAAAATGTTGTCCTTGTCGATGAAACCAATGCATTTTATTTTCAGTTTCCTTATTTAAAATTATTTTCATTCATTTGAATGGATAGAATGTCAATGAAAATTAGTAAACTCCAATTAGAAGTAACTTGTATAAGTAATTTTTCTTTTCAAGCATGTCTTGATAATAATGTTTCTGTGCTAGAAATTAGGTTTTTGATGGTATCAAATCGTGTTTTGAGAGGATCCTATTATTAAAATACCTGGAACATGCCTTTATACATGCTTTAAGTAAATAAAAAACAAACATATCTGGACTCAGTAATATGCCTTGTATTAGAAACTGTATTGAATTTTTATTTATTATTTTTCATACTCTAAACATTGTTTTTTCACTGGTTGACTCACTTGAATGTCGGTGAATTTCAAAATAAATGTAGGAGGAGGCTGGGGAAGTTTTAATATTGGGAAAGCACAACAAGGGGTGTCATTGTAAAAAATCTGGGTGCCTCAAGAAGTACTGTGAGTGCTTCCAAGCCAACATTCTTTGTTCTGAAAATTGTAAATGCATGGACTGCAAGAATTTTGAGGGAAGTGAAGAGAGACAGGCTTTGTTTCATGGAGACCAAAATAACAACGCGTATATACAACAGGCAGCAAATGCTGCAATAACTGGAGCCGTTGGCTCCTCTGGTTATTCGTCACCACCAGTACCAAAGAAAAGAAAAGGTCAAGAACACTTCTCTGGGCCAAAAGCCAAGGATCCATCCATTGGCCGGCTGGGACAACAGGTAAAACCTGATCATAGTATGAGTAGTTCAGGTTTTGTTTTAACTTGTGTAATTGGTTAAATTGTAGTAGAGAAAGTTGGTCCGGTTGACATTGTAGTTATGCAATAGTTTCCCATGCAATTAAACTTGATTCTGAGTCTTCATTATAGGCTCAGTCCAATGAGTTTGGTCCAACTCAAGCCCATGAGAAGAGTATATTGCAAGACACTGGTCAATGTATTGTGTGTGAGAGTCTCATGACTTCAGTACTACATTGAGCTCCTATATTTACCCAATGTAGGACATTACAGTATCAACCTCTTTTTTGAATGTGAATAACTAGAGACAAGTCAATACTGCAGAAGTGAGATCAAAACTTTTGTTTCATTACCATGACGACATAACATCTGGTCTAGAAAGGCTCCTCCATAAACTAGGTTGCTAGTTCGTATTAGCTTGCAGCAGTTCATAGTGGAAGCTATTATTGGCATTTTCACTCCTGATTTGTATACCTGTAAAGCCTCATGAACTATATATTTTCTTAATGTTTACCAGGCGAACCATGTCAGAGGTCCTACACCATCCTCATCCTTGTCTTCTGTCCCAGGTGCTCGTGTTGGAACAGCAACATTAGGTCCTTCAAAATTTATGTACAGGTAGGAGTGGTTGAATTCGTGAAATGAAGGCATATTTACTTAATTTAGTTATTAAGTTGGTTTTTTTTCTTTTTCTTTTAAGGTCTTTATTGGCAGACATAATACAACCACAGCACTTGAAGGAGCTTTGTTCAGTTCTGGTGTTAGTATCTGGACAAGCCGCAAAGAAACTAACAGGTATATTGACATTTTCACATTCTTTCTTGTGTGAATAGACCTGTACTAACTTTGACAATCGATTTTCCTCTGTTCCCCTCATTTCCCCCTTTCCCAAAACAGGCTCATAATAAGTTTGAGTGGTTCCATTTAATGAGTACATCAAATGTATATTTTGAAGTAAAACTGTAAAAGTTTTTGGGATGAACCTTCTAGTTTTGTTTGCTCAATTGATGTTTCTATTGTCTTTGTAAACCTTCGCCTATGTTAGGTGACATTCACATTTTGGTCTACTTTTGTTATTGTTGTCAGAGTCTATGATCATATGATTGATTCCGAATTCACGAATTTCTTACATGCTATTAGTGTTACTAAAGCAAGAAAATGTACTTGTCATGTAACATTTTATATTCAATGTCTCAATTACGTACCTTGTTAAATTCCAGTGTAAGACAATGATAGTTCACAAACTTGGATGTTTCTAGTTATTATCTATTAAGTGATATCAACCTTGTCGGTTATTGATTAATTTTATCTCACCAATTACTGTTATTAATATGACAAGGCCATACAAATTTCATGGATAAGCATACAGAAGATCAGGTAGAAACTCTCCTTGCTTCTTCAACTCGAGAGCAATTACCAAGCCAAAAGGTAGCTAATGTTGAGAAAGCTACAACTGATGATTGTTCAAGTGCAAACCAAACAGATAAAATCAGCCCTGATAATACAAGTTCAGATGATGTTGATGTCGCAAAAGGGAGACCAATGTCTCCTGGAACTTTAGCGTTAATGTGCGATGAGCAAGATACAATGTTCATGACTGCTGCCTCCCCTAATGGGTCAAATTCCCATGCTTGCAACACATCTTCTCAATTGCCTTATGGACAAGGAATGCCAGAGGTCTATGCAGAGCAAGAAAGGATTGTTTTGACAAAGTTCAGAGATTTTCTTAATAGGGTTATCACTATGGGAGAAATAAACGGCAAGTTAACATTTTCCTTTATTATAGTTATGATTTTTCTTTGGGAAAATTTCATTCTTAGTGTTGGGCTTTGGCAAATAGGCCCTTGAATTTCAATTTTGGCACGTTATCCACCTAGCTTATGTAATTAGCTGCTTTTATTTATTTTCCATTAGTTGATTTGTTTGTGTTAACCTCCCTACAAATGAATTTTTCAACTGCTAAATGGAAACCTTCAACCTCAATATTCATTGATTCCTATTTCCTCATCAGGAATTTGTTTTTAAACACCAAAATTTTGAAAACCATCAATTTCACATCAAAGTTCAGGGTGATTCTCATTTTTTATTCTTTTGGCTATTAGTTACAAGTAAACTGTGAAAAATGATGGTGAACTATATCGAGCAGGAATTAAAGAAGACATCATATAGCTGTGTTGGAGACTGATATCAGTACAAATAGGCAGATAGCCAGAAAGTATACTAAGTTATTCATTATTTTGCTTGCCTTGTATGGTTATGTGAATTGAAATGACTTTGAAAATTCTAATTGCATTGGTAAAAAATAATGTTAAAAAAGATTGTGTGCTGTGAGTTAGAGAATGTATTATTGTATATAGACTGACATTATTATCTCATCTAATTTTTTCATTGCCTACTTTATTGATAATGTGACTAATTACTGTTCCCAATTTCAGAAACAAAGTGTTCTTCATTAGCCAGAAGTGATTTAGAGAGTCAGAAGGACCAAATCATCAACGGCACTGGAAATAGTACAGTGCATCAAGGAGCCGCCAGTAACGGTGTTGCCAAAGCTGTTCCTCCCATGGAAACAAGTATGAGTGTGAATGCTTCAATGTCTTTGGTCCATAGTAGTCTTGTTCCTGAAAATTGTGGAACTAAGCTAAAGGTTAAAAAAGAAATATGAAATGAATCTAACTTAGAAGAATGTGCAGAGATACCATTGGAAGAAAAAATTAGAAGAATGTTGTGAAGGTATGCTAAAACTACTCAGTAATCTAAAACCCAATGTCATTCTTCATTTTCTAGCTTCCCTATGTAGGGGTGTCAAGCATATAAGCTCACCATTAATCCAACTAGGACCATCTTTTTCAATTTTATTTTATTTTATTTTATCAATCTTCTTCGCTCATTCATACACATCTAAATTAATTGTTTAGCATCAGTATAGCCTGTAAATTGCAGACTTGTAATTTCATAAAAGAAACAAATGTAACTTTATTTATTTTCATTGTAGTGCCTTTTTTTCTTCTCATTTCTCTTTTCTTTTGCTTTATTCATTAGTTATTCAAATAAAATTTAGAATTTTTTTTTATCTAACTTGTCCAGTTTTCTTCATTTGTTCTGATTATATATTAAATATATTCAGCTTTCCCCGTAACTACATGTATAGTTTTTAAGGTTATGACCCTTAAAAATAATGCGATCTGAACTCGTTCAAAAACAAATAATATTTGACCAAAAAAAAAATAATATGTTTTTATGTTATTTAAATTACTTTTTAAGAAAACCTTGTGATTTTTAAAGAAAAAATGATTTCATTTATAAAATTAAATCAATTCTTATTCTCAAAGTCAAGTAGTATGAACCTGGCTTTTGGGGCAGTGTTTCCGGATGATAATGGTGAGTATTAATTTTGCCTGTTAAGTTTTGGCTCCATAGAGATTCTGGAAACAAGTTTATCTCTCTGAGTCCTGAGTCCTGAGTCCTGACTCCTGCTACATATACATAAAAAAATATACATTATATATACATCTTATATTTATATACACAAAATTTGTGTTTTAATATTTGTAATATTTGTGCACTTAATTAAGTATAATTAAGAATATTATTTATAAGTTTGTAATATTTGTACACTCATGAGAATAAAGTTTGTGCATTATTAATGGTGTATGCATGAGTATATAAAATTAGGTGTACATGTAATATTTTTGCTATCGCATGTCTTTGGATACACTGAACAATAAAGGTCGTTACTTAATTATACTCATAAATATTTAATAGAACACATAATAAAGGTGATAAGACTTACCTTTATGTTGCGTTTAGTTCTTGAAATAAGACAGAAAAACATAAATAGAAAGACATAAAATAAGAGACAAAATCTTGTTTGGTTGTTGAGATAGATATAAAAACTTGTGTTTTAAGACAAAAAATTAGTGTATTTTTTGTACTTTTGCTTTGTTGAGAGAGACATAACTTTTTAAATTATGATAATGTGTTTTTTTTCTATTAAGTCAATGCAATAAATGTAATTTAAGTCATTTAAAGTGTATTTTTTATTTTGCCTTTATTAAGTCATTTGGCTTAACCTTTCTTCCTATCTGGGCTTGCAATCTCTAGATCACTCGCCTTATAAACAGGTACAATGAATCGCATTTATTATTTTATTGATCTAAGTCTTACTTTACATTTTAAAATAAGTTTTTCACTTTAAAAGATGTAAATCTAATAGGTAGTTAAGAGTTGTCTCCGGTGCAAAATAAAGGGTTAATTTTTTTATTTAATTAACTATTATGTGGAGTTTACGTGAATTTTTAATGTAAGGATATTGAAAAAGATAAGGATATTGAGTGTAATATATCTTGAATATAGAAAAAGATTAGTGTGTCTTTTTGCTAATCTTGGGGTTGGCGTGTAATGTTACATAATCTCAAGACAAATGAGTGTAAAATTAATATAATAACATTTGTTAAAGAATTATAAGCAGAAATTTTTTGAAGTTTTCAATATATTAAAAATTTATAAGTATTACTTCGTGTGAGCCAACTAGCAGGTTGGGAATAGAAATGAAAAACAGTCGGTAGACGTCTTCCACTTTATGTAAGTTCTATAAAGAAATTAGTTTGCTGCTAAATTCACCCAAAAATTAACAAGTATACTTATCATAAAAAAATTTAACTAGTATACCAGCTAATCTTTTCTCTTCTTTTTTTTCCTACACTTTTTTTTTTTTTTGGGTCTTGACCTGAGTATCTACTAATTCTTGTAATCACTAACATTGCAAGAAGTGGTAGATTAATGATCGTAAGTGTAGTATTATAAACTTAGGCAAACAAACAAATTCAACACAAAAATCAATTTAAAAAGATATTCAATGTAAAAGGGAAAAAAAAAAAAGAAGAAGGACATGTTGGTCTTTTCAATCACTTATCACTTTATCATGTTACCAAGCGCTTGGAGAGGAGAGGGTGAAGGCCACAAATGGCCACCTTTACCCACAACTGCAACACTCTGCAACTCCATCACTCCCTCCTCCATCTTCTCTCCCCCACTCATTCTCCCTCCCAACCTAAGCTTTCTCATAATTTCCATTTACTCACACCATGCGCTAGTTCACTAAACCACCGTGAAACGTCGTCGCATTCAACCAACACCGTCAGTTTCAAACAGAGAAAACAACAACAAGAAAATGGAAATAGGTATTCTTCTTCAATCAATTCTGTAGTCGAAACAGTCACCAAAAAACCGTTGAAATCGGAGCCCGACGCGAGGTTCTCTGGTAGAACCCGTGGTTACAGAGACAGAAAAAGGAGTTCTTTGGATGAGAAAACCAGCACTAGTAGTAGAAATCCCGCGGTCACTGAGAGAGCGAAGAAGAACAAGGAGAATAGGAATTTGGCGGAGAAGAAGAATAAGAAGAAGGATCAGGATTCCCCTGAAATGAAGTTGAGGGTTGCTTTGGATATGTGTTCTAAAAGAGGGGATGTAATGGGAGCATTGTCCTTGTACGATTCAGCTCGTGCTGAAGGGGTCAAATTAGGGCAGCACCATTACACCGTGCTCTTGTATCTTTGTTCTTCTGCAGCTGTTGGTGTTGTTCGACCGGCGAAAAGTGGAACTGGTGCTCGAACTTTGAATGCCTCAGTTTCATCATCCAGTGAAGCTGTGAATCATGAGGGATTCAGTGGTTCGATTGATAGAAATGATAGCCATGTTAGTGATAGGGCACAAAAGTCAAATTATGATTTGGACAGTGAAGTTGTAGATGAAGATTCTTCAGCTGTGAAAGATGCTTCTAGAAACCAAGAAGATGGTGGGATTTTGGTGAGTGAGGATGTCAAGAAGTATGGGCAGCAGAGAGGATTTGAAATATACGAGAGTATGCGTGTGGATAAGGTACAAATAAATGAAGCAGCCTTGACATCTGTGGCTAGAATGGCCATGGCGATGGGGGATGGTGACAGGGCTTTTGAGATGGTGGAGCAGATGAAGATCTTGGGGATAACCCCTCGGTTGCGGTCTTATGGCCCTGCTCTGTCTACCTTTTGCAACAATGGGGAGATTGATAAAGCATTTGCTGTTGAAAAGCACATGCTGGAACATGGTGTCTACCCTGAAGAGCCTGAGTTGGAGGCACTCTTGGGAGTAAGCGTTCGAGCGGGCAAGGGTGACAAGGTCTACTATGTGCTGCATAAACTAAGAAGTAGTGTGAGGAGAGTCTCACCTTCTACTGCATCTTTGATTATTGATTGGTTTAAGGGCACACAAGCTTCAAGATTAGGAAAAAGAAAATGGGATATAAGGTCAATTAAGGAGGCAATAGAAAATAATGGTGGAGGCTGGCATGGACAAGGTTGGTTGGGTAAGGGAAAATGGGAAGTTGCCCATACAACCATTGGAGATGATGGAATGTGTAAATGCTGTGGGGTGCACTTAACCACTATTGATCTTGATCCCATTGAAACTGAGAATTTTGCCAACTCAGTTGCATCCATTGCTATAATGAGAGAGAAGAAGTCAAACTTCGAGAAATTTCAAGTAAGAAACTCGGACAACGCACATTAGTTCTAGTCTCTCGTTATACATTGATTAAGTGGAATAAATGAAATAGTGAATTGCAGAAATGGCTTGACTACTATGGACCTTTTGAAGCTGTGGTAGATGCTGCAAATGTAGGTCTTTTCGGCCAAAGGAAATTCATGCCGTCCAAGGCAAGTTACTGCATGTGGAAAATACTCTGCTTTTGTTTTGCTTCCCCCCCCCCCCCCTCTTCTGCAAGCTATTCTTTTTGGGATTGTTGATTATTTACTTCTGTGTTGAAACCTTTAGATCAATCTTGTTGTCAATGGAATACGGCAAAAGCTCCCTTCAAAGAAGTTTCCACTTATTATTTTGCATAATAGGCGTATCAAAGGAGATAAAATGGACCAACCAATCAATAGGGCATTAGTTGATAGGTGGAATAATGCCAATGCACTCTATGCAACACCTACAGGATCAAATGATGATTGGTAAGAACAAAATGCAATAATATAATGTCTACATTTTAATCATTTTTAGCTTGTTTTCAGTATGCATATCATGATTCGTTACTAACTTTTTCTTCAGGTACTGGTTGTATGCAGCTATAAAATTTAAATGCTTACTTATTACCAATGATGAGATGAGAGATCATCTGTTTCAACTTCTGGGAAATGACTTCTTCCCCAAGTGGAAAGAAAGGCATCAGGTGAGCAAAGCTCTTTGTTTACAAAATTTTTCTATCAGCCTCTTTGTGCTTATTGTCATGCTGGTTGTATATCTTTGATAGATTAAGGTCTAATTTATTGTCTTTGATTTAATTCCATATAATGCTTGGCTTCATTTTCCTTTCTTTGATTTCAATTTTAACTAGCAATCATCCTTACGTTAGCATTGCTGTTGTTCTAAATTTAAGGTGCGATTCAGCTTCTCTGATACTGGTCCAGAGTTTCATATGCCTCCTCCTTGTTCTGTTGTAATTCAGGTACTGGAAAACTCTTATGCTGTTCCAAGAATGGCAGAAAATTAATACAGTTTAAATTATATATTTTTTTCTTATGTAAAATCTGAAGTTGAAATAATCTATATATAAAGAAAAGAAAACATGAAGGGAAAATAACACGGCAATTGTGTTAGCAGGAATCAGAGCAAGGCCACTGGCATATTCCAATTGAGACAGAAGTTAATTATGAATCAGAGAGAAGATGGCTGTGCATTACCCGTGCTAAGTTAGACATGGATAGCTAAGATTCTTCAGCAACATTCGGGGTACCTGCGGGTAGAATCACTGAGGATTGTATCTGGTACATATTTACATGGTTACTTTTACAACTTTATAATAGCTCCGTTATTGTTGTTCCAATGAAATTACCAGTATCAGGGATTGAAATATGAGAACCTGTTACTTGCTGAATTTATGTCCCTCTCATTTTACGGATTAATTTAATTGAATGTGCTCCTTCATTGAAGTGCTGAAATTTTCTCTACTTTCAAATCCATTTGATTGGAGTAGGGGAGGCTTTGAATTAAACTGATACCAATAGAAAGAAGATTCACTTTGTTTTCTTGAAAAAATAGAACAAGAATCTGAATGCCATGAACCTCTCATGGAATTATCAATTCTTTTAATTTATTAAAGAATGATCTAACTTGTTAAGTACTAATAATTTCTTGGTAAAGCTTTTCTCCTAACTACCAACAGTTCTTTTAATCTATGAACCTTACGTAATAGTTGCATGAAAGTGTCATTTGAACTTCTATGCATTTGTGTGTTCCGTTTAAACTATGAATATTTCTGTTACAATATCACATACCTCAAAATCCTTAGTGGAAGTTACTTTTTTTGTGTATAGCGCTACTGTGTCCATGCAAATGAGCACGGACTCACAATTTGATGCCTAATTTTTCATTTTGTACTTTGGGGAAATCACTTAAATCTACTATGCCATATTAATTATATACTGCATTTGCCAAGTTACTCTTTATAGATAACTAACTCTGCATATCAATTTCATGAACTAACTTGATATTTTGATCCTTTAGACTCTAATCCTCTGCAAATTGGGGAATGTGCAATAGCAGCTCCTACAACTGTGTCCACCAAGGAGTTGCAACACCAGAATCTTGGCAAGCATGAGGAAATTAAGGAATCACCTCAAGAAATGTACAAAAGTCTTGGAGATGTTTACTTAGCAGTGCCCTCCAATTATAACTCGATATTCTCTGAATTTGAGGCCGCAGATTTGTTTGGTGGTTGTACTGATTTTTTTTATCTGAAGTTCATTTTGTTATGTATCTGGTTCTATACTGAAAAATTAACTGAGGTCCTATTGTGAAGCTCCCAATGTTAGTTGCATATCACAGATGGGTTGGGTCGGATATCTGGTGTTGGGCTCCAGTCCAGGGAATTCGTACATCCCACCAACTGTAATAATTTGAGGAAGATCTGACCAAAAAAAAAAAAAGAGGTGCTGTGTATTATATATATTTCACATGACATAAGGCATTGCATGTGCTGTTTAAGCCAAACCTAATAAGCTCTCCAACCAGTCATGTGCCTTTCAAAATATAAAGAAAGGTTTAATTATTGATTCATGTTTCTCGCATCGTTTTTGGATAGGTAGATTGAGGCATTGTTGTTTGTGTGACTGAGCAGTTATAAGTTACTGTTTTTGTTTGTGTGTCTGTCAATTTTTAAAGGGAGGTATACTGTTAATAGAGTCTGTCATTACATTATAATCTGAGTCATTACTTTGCTTTTATTTAATTAGAAGCACAAAAATTGGTAAGAACAGAATATCATGGGAATGAAACTGTTTATTTTTCATGATCCTCTATACCTGTATGAATGTTTGTGCAGGCTGGCCATGGCAACAGAATCAGTTCATAAGGAGGTTTGTGAATTTTGTCCATTTTGCCATATCACAAGCCTCCAGAAATCATACAGAATTGTCCCTCTTCTTCACTTTGTTATAATTAGTTGGAAAAAATGATAAAGAACACAAAGTAGAACCCCAAGAATTACAGAAAAAAGATACTTTTATTGAGTTAGTGATGAGGATTGTCTGCTGTTTTATGGAATCATAGAGAGCAAATGCAGTAAAAAAAGATAATCAGGTGGTATAGAGACTCAACACCCTCCCAGAGTTCAAGCTAGCCAAAATCTTGCCTCACTCCTCTCTCACAGCCTAGAAATATTCTCCTTGGCAAGGATCAGGTTCCCCTTCACAGCCTAGAATCACTCCTTTCATCAAAATCAGGATTTTCTCTCTCCAATCTCACTCTCACACTAGCACTACCGTAGTAACACAACGAATCCATGCATACATACATACATGCACAAGTCTCATTCAAAAGAGTGAGCAGGAAAAGAAGCTTTTAGAGCCTGTATTTGAGTTCTGATTACAAGCTCTATCTTCATTACTTCAACTGTTAGTTCTCAGAATCAATGGCTACATCATGGAGATGAATTTAAAGTCTTCTTATTCCCATGAAAACCAAGAGGCTAATGCAGAGGTAGAAGAAAGCATGTCCTTTGACAAGTCTTTTTAAGGTCACATCCATATATACTCACTTCTCATTAATACCATATTGAATTCTTTGGTTACTTATTCTACAGATCTTCAGAAAAGTTGGATCTTTGTATGGTGGTTAATTGCAGGAACTAAGAGAGCTACGGGCTCAACTTCACCAAGCTGCAGAATACTGGGAAACAACCTTCTTGAATAGCAAGGACGAGTGAGTGAGTCCTCTAAACTCATCAAACCCTTGTAAAAGATTTTGCTAACTGGATCAGCTCATTGTTTATACTTTTGGTGATTTATGAATCAAACATAATTTGCTTAGACGTCTAAAACGTGTTGAAAAGAGATTAGATTGTTTCTTGTTTCTCAAAAAGAAACCATTTGCCGACGTGATAACACATAATTAGACGACATAGTGTAACGCTCTTTTACCCGCCTTGTATAGAAATTAACCTCTTATTATAAGAGAGTTTGTTTGGCTGATTGGGATTTATATTTCTTTCAGTTTGCTGAGTAACACAAAAGAATACGTATGCAGGACAGTGGTCACGGTTGTCGATCATATTGGAAACGTCTCTGCCAATCTTGAAGGCCTTATTTCTCAGACAAATGCATTTTCAGAAGCTGACCTACGAATCCAAAGCCTCAAACGAAGCTAGTAGTGCTTTTGCACAAGCCCCCAATGCAGATAATTTGAATGTTATATGGAATTCATAATTCTTCCTAAAATAAATTATTTATTTAGAAATTCATCGTCTTCAACATAGTTTTTGTTTTGACCAAGGCCATATATACTAACTATTGGTGATGCTTTTGACAGAGACTGCTTTCGTGGGAACAATATGCTCATAAATTTGCCTTCACAAAAATGCAATGGAGTGCGAATTTGCCAAGGTTTCATTCCTGTTATTTATCAACACGTAAATATTTCATGCCACCCCCCTTTGTTCTTTTCATAGACACTCAAAATTTTGCCACTCAATCAGATTATAAAACTATTACTATTTTTTCATTCACCTAATTCATTGTTTAATTTTATTTTTTTTCAATTGCTTATTTTCCAATGATCAGCACATACCCTTGAGAGATCGAGCAAAGAAAAATTAAGGTACCTCTTCATTCCTGAGTACCCTAAAAAGGAATCTAACAGTGTAATATGCTTGATAAAGTGAGAAAATCCAGAAAGACCGTGCCTAATATGGCTAATCTATGCAAATGAAAGGTACTTATATTTTAGTTTGATATTTATAATTTTTAAATCTAATGCAGAGATTCTAAAAGTCAAATTCCTCAGAAGACGGACAAAAAAACATGTACCGGAGACACATGAGGATATGCCACTTTTTATGTATACCTATCAACCATGTCCGTCCAGCTCATAATTTGAAGCATACCACTGCTAATGTTAAGGGGCATAACAACATAGCCACGGGTAACACATACTATGTTCCCATAATACCCCAAAAAAAAAATGTAATTTTGTTGTTTGCATAATCTAACACAACTTTCTTTTCCATTCTCTATCTTAAAACAACAGTGGTGCCTGTTCGGGATGGTTTATCAGACTTAACAAAAGTTCCAAATCCTACATTTCATTTTCAAGTGAGTGTTTCCTCTATTCCACCTTGATCTGCATCATAAGGTGGGTCACTTTGTATCATATTGTTCCCAACCTGAATTCTCATTAATGAATTAATTAAATGATTAAGGGTAAAGAACACGTTTTTTTTTTAAAACTATGAGTGACTTTGTGTGTAGAATACACAGAAGGTTGGACGGCAGAGAAGATCCTTGCATTGTAATGACATCTTATGGGGCATGTGGCATACAAAACGAACCCAATGAGAAAACTTGTGATCTGCTTGTTCTTAAGTTATCATGGTCATCCTAGTTTATCATGTCGTGTGTGGAAATTCAGTCTTAATTCTATGAATAAAGAACCAAACGGTAAGCAAATACTTGTATTTGAGGTGACTTGGAAGAGGGTAACCTAAAGTTGAAAAGCTCCAATTGATCTGATAGAGAAGAAATGATGGAGACACTTGAACATCCATTCCTCTCGGCCACAGTCAGCTCTTCCATGCTGCAACAACTAATATATTACGTTCATACATGGAAGAATTTCACTTAAAGGTGAAAAAGCTATAGAAATAAAACAACCCTATCCTCTGCTCTGGTAACCCTGTTTCATGTCCATCTATTGTATACACAATACATCTCAAGAGGAGGATCCCTTATATATAAGAAAATTAAGGGTCTCAAGAGCAAAATAGATGAAGGTCCCTGGTGAATGGGTGAAAAAGCACCCAAAATTGGAACCAACCACACATTGCCACCCGCTCCCATACACCTTATCAAACTCCTGAAAACACCAAAGCACAAACCCCACAAAAGCAGATCAACACCAAAACTGAAAACAGAAACAGAAAGAATGAAAGTGGTGTTACCTTCTTGATGTGGGCTGCAATAGGGATGCAATCATGAACATCGTAAAGATCAAGGGCCTTAGAAGCAGATGCCATGGCTCTGATTTGCATCTTGAGCGGCATATCTGTTTCTTTCAACATAGCTTTCCCTTCCAACATCCCTCCTCCAAGAAAACCAAGAAGCAGTTGTTCCAATACAAGCCTCTTTAACCAACAGATAATGCAAGCAAGAAGAAGAATTTATTGAGAGAGAAATAAAAAGTCCCAGATGAGACGAGGATGTGAAACCAACCTTTCAAGTTTCAACAATGACAGATAGATATATGGATTGGTAATTTGACGATGATGGGGTGGCATCACTTTGAGTGTGGCACGTAACCTCCCTTCTGTCTTAATCCTTTTTTTCTCTCTCCATTTACGTGCAAAAGAAAAGTGAAATTGTAGACTAGAGGTATAGATATCTTACGTGCATCTTTGAAAATTAATTTTACACACTTTCGAAAGTGAAAATATAACTCACTTCTCCACTCAAAATCAATTCAAACATGCTAAAGCAAGCTTGCATCTCTCAAAATTGAACATGAGTTAATGTTCCTTTTCGTCGTTTTTAAAATTTAAAAAAAGATCTTTTAATTAAGTGTTGTTAAATGCTTGTTGATTTATAATCTATATTCTATATTAACTAAATTAAAAAGTATAATTTTTTCCACCACTAATTTAAAAAAAAAATATTTCTCATCCAAACTATTTTCATTAAATTTTACTAAATCTTCTTTTATTCAAATTTAAAATTTCATTAAAATTATCCTATTTGACCTTGCTAAATCTTCTTTTAATTTAAAATTATCATTTTCTTACTTTTATTTTTTTAAAAAAATAAATAAAATAATTTATATAAAAAGTCATATCAACAAAATTAAATATTTTTTTCATAACACGGATGCTAAACTAATATTAAATAATATTATTACCAAGTATAGACACAGGATAATTGAGCTATATGGGCCTCGTATCACACAATGTAGACCAAATGCAACATGGACTAGTCTACCGTGTAGTACGAGTATTTGTTTGACCCACCCGCAAAACTTCCATCAGTCGTCTTGACCAAAGGAAACGAAAAAAAAAAAAACATTAAAATATTATGAATTGACTTCGAAAGGACAACGATGGGGTCAATGGAGCAATTTCGAATGCTAAACCGGAAAGAAAATTTTGTCATCTGATATTGTCATTATATTTTTAAACGAAACCATTCATCTATATTAGTAGTTTTTAATTAAAATACATCCCAGTAGCATGATTTATTTTCAAACTTAACATACGAAATATTAAAAAGTTGAATAAAAATATGGCATAAGAAACCATAAGTAAGTGAAAGAAATCACAAGCAGCTAAATAACTCCCAATGGCTATTTATATGAAGACTGAACTAAGAGACTAACGTGCAATCCGTGGTAGAAAGCATTGGAAGCTATCGTATCAGACAGAGATAAGGTAATAATAAAATTGCACCAATTATAGTCTCCATTGAGCCGAAAGCAACAGGAAGAATGATGCATTTTGACCCAAATTTCTTTCGAGATTGAGTTTTAAGGGTGCACATGGCCTCAATTGGATGGTCACTCGAGCAAAATCTCCCCTTCCCTTCGGCCCAACTGAAAAGTAATAGCTGCAAATTGCGAAATGGGTTTTGAGATAGAATGTTATCGATTATATTTACCAAGTGCATTTAAATTAATACATGTATGTTCTTCTATAGAATCTCTCAGTCAATTCGCCTTATCTCATAGATTCTGATATTATTTTGATAACTGAATTGGCATAACAAAAAAAAAAAAAATATTGTTCCTCTTATAAAATTTATCTAAGTAATGTGAAACTAATACACCATACTAACACTATTTTGGTTCAGGTCATAAATCTGGAATTGCATTGCAAGGATGGCAACCATATAGTTTTCAACAAAAGCCAAAATATTGGCGACAACTCACAAACTATACTTGACAGCACAATCCTTCTTCATCAGCAGTGTTTGTAAATCAACACTAACCTAAACTACATAGTAATCAATCATACCACAATACATGCATTTTTCCATGTATTCACATGCATCCAGCAATTCACGAAAATACAAAAACAAATCCTCCAAGTCACAAGCACTCTTTCAATTTCATCACCTAAAAGTATTATTATTTTTAATAATTTAAATCCGTCAACGTAATAAAACTCCCCACACATTATAGAAAAGAAAAATAAATATTGAAATCCTACCTAGGCAATACGATCAACAATGACAAGATTCAAATTTTTAAAATTATCTACTAGTATCTGTTTCAAACTAAATTTTTGTTTAAATGGAATTAAATTAACCCCACCCATAAAAGAAAAAGAAAAAGGAAAAAAAAAGAGAAAAAAGGGAAGCAGGCGTAGGAATAATAGAACTGAATATTAGATTCGTTCACTAGAAAAATAAATAAAAATAAATAAATGAATAAAATAGTTTCGTTTCAACTTTGAGCTTATTTGAAAAAATTGTCATTTCTCGTTGTTTCTGAGTTGCAGAAGCAAAGGGATAAAAGGTTCTTTGTTTCTGGAATCTCGAAACGGCTTCGTCAGGCGATGGGCGATGGGAAATCCTCCCTGGTAATGGCCAACAGAGACAGAGATCGAGAGCTTCTTATCCCCGTTGCCGATTCCGGCGACGAAGGTGCCGCCTCCAGGCCGTCTTCGTCTTCCTCCTCCTCCTCCTCCTCCTCCTCCGTGCATCATGCTGGACGCGAGGTCATGATCTCTTCCTCCTCCATTTCTAGGGTTTTCAATTTTTCACGCTTGCAACTTATTATGAACAGCTCTTTTGAATTTGAGATTTGCATTCATATGTATTGGAATTGTTATCTGACTCTTTTTTGTATCTGACAAATTGCCATTTTTTTGTTGGTGTGAAATTGTAGACTTTTTACAAAGTTGTTAGGAGCTGGGCTTCAAAAAAGTTCATGACTGGATGGTAGGCAACTCTTTCTTCAACCCAATACATGCCATGTCATTGTACCTTCTGACATATGAAACTATTGCACCCATTACACCTTGATCTTTCATTCTGTTATTCATATTTCCTGAATGAAGATGCTCTGTCTATGCTTTGCAATTTTAAAACAATTTATTTATTTTCCTTTATCTACTTTCTATTCCTGGTGGCATCTTGATGTCTAGGTGTTTGTATCATGAACTGAAAGGTAACGTGAGTGATAGTTACTTAGATTGAAAGGCTCTCACTCTTATTTACTAGGATACAAGATAAATTGTTAGTAATGTATTCAAAGTGATGCTCCTTATTTAATGGGAAATCCTAATTGAATCAGATTACTAGGTTCTAGATTATTAATTTTTCAAATTGCTTATTGAACCGTACTAACCAAACTATGGCCCTTTATGTCTATTCTCATGATGGTTAGAATAAAAATATATGAAATCCTCAGTTTTATCTCTATTGAAACAGTTAATTTTTTTAAGTCATCAAAGATGATTGCTGCAAAGAATGTTTATTCCTGTCCAGTATTCACCTTTCTATTTGTACAGATCTTAAGTTAAACTATGTTTCCAACACAGGGTTGACTGTCTTTACACTTCAGGCCTTTTGTCGCTTTGACTTCTTCATATTCACGTGATCCTTTGTCTTTGTGGCTTTATTTGTTCTGTTTTGCAATCTGAACTATTTTACTTTCTTTCATTTTCATGAGCATGCTGATGCATTTGACGTATTTTATTCTGTCATTTAAGATCTACTCTGGGATACCATAACCATACCTACATAATAGCACTAGCAACCAATTGTAATGAATTTGTACTGTTACCTGTTATGGTGAATTGGTGATAGATCACTGCTCTTTTCTTTTGCAGTGTCATTCTTCTTCCAATTGCAATCACCTTTTACATAACATGGTGGTTTATTCATTTTGTGGATGGTTTTTTTTCTCCAATCTATGCTCAACTTGGAATTGATATTTTTGGTAAGTGCCACTGTTATATGGTACTCCACTTTTACCCCTCACATGTTGAAACTAATTGCTAATACTTTGTGTTCAGGTCTTGGATTCATAACTTCCATAACTTTCATCTTCTTGGTTGGAGTTTTCATGTCATCATGGTTGGGTGCATCTGTCCTAGGAATTGGCGAATGGTTCATCAAGCGAATGCCTCTGGTTCGTCATATCTATAATGCCTCCAAGCAGATTAGTGCTGCCATCTCACCAGGTGTGTTTGCCAGAATCTGACTCTTAAATTGTGATACTTATATGAATGTAATGTTTGGAGGGAACTGTTCTTGTTAACATTTGGGTTGTCAAAGATCAAAATACGCAAGCCTTCAAAGAAGTAGCCATCATTCGGCATCCACGTGTTGGTGAATATGCATTTGGGTTCATCACATCGGCAGTTGTCCTTCAGGTCTCATAGAGATTTTTATCTTTGGTAGAGTATAATTCAGAAAATTTTCATTCATCATTGCTTGAATTGATGTTGCATTATGAGTGTCATGGCATCACTACTTCAATGTTTTGCTTATTCTGTAATCCTGTTTTTCGTTTATGAACCTGTGTCAGTCTGGATGTTAATAGCTTGACCTATTTGGATGCTTCATGCTTAATGATAGTGTACTGCTGATCTATTTGTTGCTTGTCAGATATATAGTAATACTGGTATATATGATAATGTACTTTATAAATTATGAGTTGTGAGTTTTGACTCATCCATAGCATCTATAGCTGATGCCTCTTCAGCTAGGCTTGACTAATGCTAAAAGTACTGTATTTTTGGCCACTGAGACAGTTAATAACTATTACAGCCACTTGTTGTTGCCAGATATGCCACGTGCCTTACAGCCATTATTCTTATGATTTTGGTTGCCATGTAGCTTTCCAGATAAATAATTCTGCTTGATGTATTGTGTATAGTTTTTTTCTTTCGATGAAGCCATATAGTATTGTTGGAATACACCATTATAAGTTAATCAAACTTTAGTCATATAGTAGGCATCTTTCTTGATGCTCATTCTGAGTGCCTTATAGATGTTAACTTGCGATCCATTGGAAGTCATTGGAAAATTTTCATAAGGATATGCATTTGATGTCTTGTGCTTGATAAGTCAGGTTTTGTGTGAATTAATGAAAATTATCTACTATTATCAGAGTTTTAAATAACTGTACATCTTGAATTGAACTCTTAGTTTTTTTATTATTACACAGAATTATTCTGGAGATGAGGAGCTATGCTGTGTCTATGTTCCCACAAATCATCTTTATATTGGTGACATATTTCTTGTCAACACCAAGGATGTCATTAGGCCGAACTTATCAGTTCGTGAAGGAATTGGTGAGTTGTTCTAGATTTTTAAAGTTATTCAAGGTCTTGACTATAGAAATAAAGCAGGTTTAATTGTTTACTTGTCACTCTGTTTATGTTATAAAGATGGTTTTTTTTAATGAACTCCTTCATGTGACTCTGCTTATGGTGCGGTAAAATTGGAGCTTAAGAGGTCTCTTGTCTTACTAATTTCGGGTTGTGGGGATAGTTTTGAAATGACTGAATAATAATAATGGCATATACACTTCATTCACGTACTCTAAATACTTTTGTGTGCAAACCACTACATGAGCTCTATCCTATTGCAATTTTTTTTTTTTTCAGAACAGTCCAGATTCTAAGCATACCTCACATACTGTGTAACTAACTATTTACTCTAGGGCAACTCATGCACTTCAAGTTGCAACTTGCAAGTAATTAAATTAATACTCGTGCATTCTAAGTGGCTAAACAAAGTAATGTATAGAAATAATTCAATTTAATTCTTTCCAATATATTACTAACATATGCTAAGCTTTGCAGAAATTTTTGTTTCTGGAGGCATGTCAATGCCGCAGATCCTATCAACGCTTGATTCTCGTGTTCCAGTGGATATAGGTAGACCTGAGAGAAGATGAGTGTCATGGGTATTGTAGGTTATTTTTGTAATCTAGGTGGTTTCATCTAGTGCCATCAGAGTGGCAAGTCTTGGATTTACACTGTTGATCTATGAGCAATTGTAAGATTCTGATGGCATGTGTAACATCCTTTTCTGTGTAATAGAGTATAATTTTGATGATTCAGGCGCAGAGGATTCTACTCTTTGGTTAGAATCTCAAACTTGTAATTGTGCATAGCATATTATGGTCGGTGCCCCCTGTTACAACAAATCATATTTGTAGTGATAATTATTAATTGTGTTTCTATGTGGTTTTCAGTTCATTTAGGCAGCCAAATGCTTAAGATGCTATACCATTCTCAATTTTTTTTTTTTTGGTTTGCTATATAATTTCACATTTTATAAAAATAATATATATATATATATGGCACTAATAATTCGTTAAAATAAATGGTGTTCTTTTTGGATTTATGATGCGATTTTATAAGTTAAAAGTATGAACTAATTATTTGTTATAGTAAGGAATTTTTTTTTTCAATTTAATGAAATGAGATGAGCAAAGAAGGCTAGTGGCAATTAAAATAAATGTAGTAAAATAACTATGTGATTAATTATAAAAAAATATATAGTGACATTTTCGTTTTTTTTAATGTTTAAAATATGGAAAAAAAAATTAGTTCGCAAAATGAATTATACAAATCAAAGGTCAAATTTGGATGAAGTCTAAGTAATTCAGTTAATTTACAATTTACAAATAAATGTATTCATTAAAAAAAATATTCTCGTGTCTAATTAATTGGTTGTCCGAATAATTTAATTTAATTAATAAATAATTCAAAAATAATTACAAATCAAATCTGTTCAAGAATGATTATTACCAAAGTATTACTTGAGAAATTATTCATTAGCATCAATTTAACTAAGGATAAATTGGATATGCGAAGCATTTGATAAATTGGATGGGCAAAGTATTTAGATGTATGGGACACTTATGTTACCATCCACAAGACTCTAATTCTAAATCTTGCTTAAGAAGAGTAAATACTGAACTATTTGAATCGATCATACATTAATATAAGATAAGATCATGTATTTTTTACATTAACAAACAATTAGACTTAAATTTTATGTTTTTATTTATAGTTAAATCTTATTATTTGTGTAAAACAAAATCTTATTATCTCGTCAAATAAAAACCAAATGTTATTACTATTTTTTTTCAAGATTTTTATTATTATTATATGGTCATATATGGTCATTATTTTTAGAGGTTAATTTATATTATTAACATAGCATGGTATTTTACACTATCATTTAATCATGTATTGTTATTTGGGTGACTTGAAATAATGAAGATAAGGATCCTCTATATCAAAACTAGTTATCTATGACAAAGACAGTTTTAAATAAGTGGAGCCTTATTAAAATTGGTAATGAATCTTCTTATTTAAAATTTGTATCTTTATCAAATATGATCATTCTCCTTGAGATAAGACTCAACTATTGTTGTTGGATTTTGATCCTTATGATAGTGTTTGGTGAAAGTTTCAAAACAAAAAATATGGAGACAATGACAACACAAACATATTTGTAGAATGAGACAATCATAAAATTTAAAATTATTTTTGTCTTAGAATAATTTTTTAACTAATTTTTACATATCTAAAAAAATGTTTGAGACACAAGGGATGCGCCTGTTCGTAGCTCCAAAACGTACGGATGCAACGCGTTTTATTGTCCATGTGCCTACATATTTTCTGTTAAGAAGTTTACTAAATGCTGTCTATGTGAGATCTTTTATTTTAGTAGATAATCAGAGTATCATCATTGTATCATTAGATTAAAAATAGATATCAACTTCACTTTAATGATTTAATAGTGAGATCTATCGATTTACTATTTTAAAGGGAGAAACCTCACTTTAAAATCCTTACTTATTATTGTATATATGTGACAACATGTGAGTGAAGAAGCTTTTGGTCTCTTAATATTTTTTTAGTTTTTTAAATTTATTCTTTTATAGTTATGCATTTGGAATTTGGATGATGATGTGGCAGTGGAGGTTAAGAACGGCGCACCCTCCGCACATTCTAGAGTCTTGTACTTGCGTGACACAGTTTCACCGCATCTCCCAAAACCCTAATTCCCATTTCCCCCTCTTTATAAGCACCTCCTATCCCCCCCGCTCTTTTCTATTACGCCCACCTCACTTTCTGTAGTCGCTAGGGTTTCTCGCTTCCTATCTGCATTTGCGAAGATCGATTCTCTTGTTTGTTCAATTGCTCTAGTGTCTTTTATCTTTTTTATTCGTGTGTTCCTTGTTCTTGATCTGGTAAAAGAAAACAATTTTCTCTTTTTGCAGTGGGACTGTGACGATTGTGATTTAGGTCTCGTTCGTCGTAATTGGCTTAATCGGCCTTGCCGACCATTCTGTTATATCACCACCCATATTCTGAGTCCCTTTCTTCTCCAACCATTTTCCCCCTTAATTCTTTTCTTTAAAGTAATTTTCTAGATCTCAATGGTTGTCGTAATTCATCTTTTGTGAACTTCAATTTTAGGGTTTTCTTTTGAATTGGCCAATGATTATAAACACAGACTAGACAAGCATATGTCTGAACTAATTCATGTGGAACAATCTAATCTTCTCTATGAGGCCGATTCTATATCTGTTTTTCGATTTTTTTTCCTTCTTTCTGATAACTAATTTATATAATTTTGATTTGTGCTTGTTTGTTTTGCTTGTTTGTTTAGAGTCCCATTCTATGTAGGAGAAGTGATTTTCTTTAAGTAATTTGCCTGTGTCCTGATTTTGTGCTGCCAATGATGAGAGAAACGTGGAACGTGTAATTTATGATATTTCATGATTACTATACCACTACTGCCTTCCTTCTGAGGTCTAGATTATCATTAACCCAAAGTTATCTATGTTTTTCGTATGTTTTTTCGTTATATAAGAATTGTTTGATTTTGGTGCTGCAATATTCCCTTGATTAACTTCGATGTAGTGATCTGTGTGACAGTTAAGATGTGAGGGTCATATGATGATTAGAAGCATAGTTCAGATGATTTGTCTCTGATTATTTTCTCTTTTTTAGTCTTTCGCTCCTATCTGATGACCCCTTTTTAACATTTCCTAATGCGCTTTGTAATCTGGCTTCTGTTGCTTTTTGGTTTACAACTCTATACTAGGGATGGTTCTGGGACTATAACGTCTGCCCCCAAAGCAGTGTATCTGATTGCTACAGGGATGAACAGGTCCCTTATATTTAAATGATCCATCCAATTCACTTTGTCAGTTTTGTTTTTCCATATCTTGCTGATCATTATAGGATGGAATATCTAGTATATTCTAAACTTCTAATGATATGCCATTATACTTTTTTTCCCCTTTCTAGTTTCATTTTATTCAAATGATTTTCTTCTGTGATGATATCTTTAAGGCTTGTTTCTCAAAACATTCGCAGTGGCCGCCCAAGAGCTTTCGCCTTCGCCAGGCTTTGAGAGCTTATGCTGCTTTTATCCTTCCTTGGATGTCTGAGACGTTGAAACCTCTACCTACAATTTTGATGAGATTGTTTTGTTACCATTGCGTGATGTCTTGTTTTCGTGTTTTTGTTGTTCTTTAGGCTAAGAAAAAGTGGTTTATGAGCGAAATATCAATGATTCTTTTGTATTATATAAATGCTCAATGATGATAAATCCAAAGGCTTGTTTCTCTAAACATTCGCAGTGGCCGCCTAAGAGCTCTCGCCTTCGCCGGGCTTGAGAGCTAGTGCTGCTTTTATCCTTCCTTGGATGTCTGAGAGCATCTTCATTTTGCAATCAATTATTTTTGATGAAATTTTTTTAATAATCAGTTTTATTAATTATTTTAGACCTACGGTTAATTAAACTTAAAATGACCAATGATGATAGATCCAAAGGCTTGTTTCTCTAAGCATTCGCAGTGGCCGCCCAAGAGCTCTCGCCTTCGCCAGGCTAGAGAGCTAATGCTGCTATTATCCTTCCTTGGATGTCTGAGGTCTCATATCTGCTTTCCTTATATTGATAATATTTTTATTATCAATATTTGTGTAATATCTAGTTTTTTTTTTATTAAATTTATTAAGAATATTTTGAAGAAAAAAGCAAATTCACTATGAAATTTTAAATGATCAGTTTATGGATATTTTTTTTATTCTTGCTACAGGATATTGTTTGTAGAAGTTACTACCTCACTTGAAAGGAGCGTGCTTGAAATTCTGGTGCTTGAGTAAGATTGGAGACAAGAATTGACTTTGGACATGTTGGACTTTGAAATTGTAAAAATGGAATTTGAATGCGCGATAGTAGGCTTTTTGGACATTGGACTTCAAACGTGTAAAAAATTTAATCTCCGATGAATCAGCTTGAACTTAAGGATGAAAGTTAATCATTACATCTTATTTTGCCTGTTTCGATTTTATCATTCCAAATGAATGGTTTTTCCCAATTTCTATTGGACAATGATACTCATTACGGATGCAAATATTGAACCCTTCCTAATATGTAATTTGAGTCATCGAAATTGACCTCTGTTGTTATTTTTGGGGTTATGTCCTGCTTAGAGAGAAAATGACCGGATTATGAAATTCTGGTTGAAGTAAGAAGAGAGTAAAAAAAATTATAATCCAAAATGACCAAAATATTCTCAGCCGTATTATTTTTGTCTTAACGGTCCAAACAGAGATTCTGTCTCTAAACAGAATCGCAACGATGGTACTGGACCAAACTATAAATATGACACAAGCATGGAATTATCTACAAATGACTATTTTTTATGAACTAAACTACACATGTATCCACTATCGATGGCAGAGGACCAATCAAATTGAATATAAAAAATGACAAGTAATCTAAAAATTTCCAGCCAAGAAAACATCTTGATTTTTGGAAGAATACAATGGGATGGTACATAAATTACAAAATTCACAATTAAATGATTTGTATTACACGTATTCATTTGTATGGGATATTTTGCCAATTCACATTCTACAATCCCATGAAATCTCAATCGAAATCACATTTCACAACATACAATCCCTCACATCGAAATCATCTCTAAAATGATTCCCTAATTGGTGTCATTTCTTTAGAAAGATTTCATTCAGATGCAAGCGTAGACTCCTGCTTGGTTTCTACAGGGCAAGTGTCCTCAGAGATGGTGCCGGCTACTCTATTTGGTGGCCAGTAACGGAACACTGATCTGCCTATTATATTCTTGGCTGGCAAGGGACCCCTAAAAAAAAAAAAAAGCAAATTCACAGCAAAATTTCAGAAATAAGAAAATAATAATGCAGAATACAATGGACGTGTTCAATTCTGATCTACACATTACCACACATGGGAATCATAGCTGTTATTGCGGTTGTCCCCCATCACAAACACGTAGTTCTCTGGTACACGCTGCAAAACAAATACTTACTGAACTAAATACAAAATAAGTAGTAGAATTTAGGACACGGCTAGAAATCAGTTAAGCCCAAAACAAAATACACCGCCTTCTGCATAAGGCCCCCAATCTCTCTTTTTAGTTTCCTGGGATGTTTCATGTTCTAATCATAGAGTTGAGAACTTACTGTGGGTTTCATCTCGTAAGAAGGAGGCTCAAGGATGAACTTTTCGTTCCTCTCGACCCCATTAACTATAAGATGCCCTTTACGAACCTGCAATAATTCAATTTCTGGTTTTTGAGAGACCAAGGCTTTTAATCAACCAGACCATGAATCTGACCAACTACTATATTCCACATTCATGCAAGCTTAGAAGTTTAAAGTGCAGGTAATTAGCCAGCACAACCAAACATAGCAGCAGCCAACAAAAAACAAATTACCCCCCCAAAAATGAGAAGCAAAAAGAAGCATGACGGCCATTTGACAAACAAAACACACAAAAGACATTAAATAACAAGACCATGAATGGATCAGTACCGTTAGCTCAACAAGAAATTGGACAAACAAACAACATAACAAAACAATAGCATGAACTTCATCTCCAAAATCTTACCTCCACAATATCGCCTGCCTTCGCAACGACCCTTTTTATAAAAACATCGTCATCAGTATATCCAACTTCTTGAAGAACTGGAGGGCTTTTAAATATCACTATGTCATTTGCACATGGCTTCCGAAAATAGTATGAAACCTGGAAATATGAAGATGTATCTTTACATAGAGATGC
The DNA here is from genome assembly GCA_003254905.1 of Nissolia schottii. NCBI lineage: Eukaryota > Viridiplantae > Streptophyta > Magnoliopsida > Fabales > Fabaceae > Nissolia > Nissolia schottii. Next base: position 162,977 of record QANU01080279.1, on the reverse strand, counting down.
TTCATAACATAAGGTGTTGCTGAATGCAGATGTCAAAATCCATAAAGAGCATATAATGTTGCTCACAAGTATTGAGGCCTACAGTTTAATATTTTCTTAGTGCTTCAACACAGAAAGTTAGAGACTAATATCAATTTAGCAGAAAAAGTTGAATTTTATGAAATTTATGGAGATTGAGCTTCTGTAAACTAAAAACATATGCGCACCATAAACTTGGAACCTACGTTTGCCTGACAATCAACATATCAATAGCTAGTATTCATACAGATATGCAACATTCAAAGAAAGTTTTCTGTTAATTTTCCAAAATTAGTGTCTAAAAAGAGCTCAATTTCTACCCCTTGCCTGCCAGCTTCCCCATATTGCTAGTAATAAAGGGTTTTCCTAACAAGTGTCAGGGTACTTGTTAAGAAGTTAAGAAATCAAGAAAAATATGGTTTCCATTGAAAAGATGAAATTTTTAAAAGTTCAATGCATCAAATACAATGAAAACTTCACAATTTTCCATTCTTGGTTTCTTACAAGTGTTCTAATGGCGTTATCAATATCCAACTATAAATGCACCGGATTTCCCACTAGGTAACTGGTGAGAAATTACAAAAGCATGGTGGAAACTGAATCTTCATCACAAACTTAGGTTCTTTTCTCCCCCCTAACAATGCTACACAGACTTGCAATTACATCATAAAGAACATGCTACACAGACTTGCAATTACATCATAAAGAACCTACTTTGATTCTGCCACATAACCAAATGTGAGAGACACAAACCAATGTGTATCTTGCATTTTTACCATTTTCCTCTCCCCCCTTCACCCTTCCGACATTCACACAAAATTTTCTTTAATTCTAATTCTAATTCTAATTTTTTTTTCTGGTCAATATATAGTCTCACTTAAAATGCAAAGCTAATTACAAGTCCATCCACAACCCTCCTTGAAAGTAAAAGCAAAGTAACAAAAAATAACTACCTTTTCAGCGACAATTCGATCTCCAACATCAAACGTAGGATACATTGACAACGAAGGAATGTACCTCGGCTCAGCCACGAACGCACGAAACGCAAGCGATATAGCCAGAGCCGCAAAAACCGTCTTCGCGTCATCAGACGTGAAATTCAACCACTCTAGCAAAGGCCCTTCTTTTTTCTTCACTTCCCTCTCATCCCCACCATCGTCGCCGCTGCCACCGCCACCACCTTCTCCGCCATCGGAGTCCAACACCGCCTTGACTTCTTCGCCGGGATCCTTTAAAACATTGCAGTGGATTCTACGGTTCTGTATCATAAAGCGAAGAGAGATAGAGGTTCTGGAGAGGTGCGAGAAGTGGCGGTGACACTGTGTTGACGAAGGAGTGGCTGAAATTAAACCGAAATTGAGGGTTTTGACGGATTTGAAGAGGTGGGCATGCTCCAAGTTAGGGTTTTGAAGCGATGGGAGTGGTGGGAAGATACAGAGGGATGGCATATCTTCGTTCCTTACTCTGTCTGCTACTCTCTCAAGCTCCAATTTGAGAAAAGAAATCTGAAAATGCTTTCATTTACAAATAAATATTCGCTCCGTTTTCGAATAACTCTATATTATTTTATTTTGATATTTTTTAAAATAATTATAATTTTTTAAAGTTATATAACATTAACTTTTTTTATTATGTCTTTATTAAATACATTTATTAAGAAAATATTTAAAAAGGGAAGGTTAAAATCAATCACGTGTTTCATTAACTATAATAACAGTTAAAACATAAAAAGATATTGATACTCTTGTATGAACATGAATATCGAAGAAAAATCGTTAAAAATAAGGATAAAATAAAAATAAAAACATTAAATATAAATAATTTTATCAAATATAATAATTTTTAATAATTTTTTAATATTTACACATAATTTAAAATAAGTAACTAATTGATGATGGAAATAGTAATACATCAGGCGAAGATGGAGGTTGTCTATTTTCGTTCAAGTTTCTGCATGTTGTCTCCTTTACTTTTCTATTTTTGTTTGTGTGTATTATATTTCTCTTTAATTTATGCATGACATACTACAGTCTCATCAGTTTAGTGCCTTAAGCCCAATGCATCACCTCACTTGCATTTGATTTGGCATTAAAGCAAAACACGTCTTATTAGTGGCGGAAGATGACCGAAAGATTAAAGAGGCAACAATTTGAAATTACATTAAAAGGTTGCTCATCCTCTTGTTATATAGTTTTATACATTACTAATTTTTCTCTTAAAAAAAATCAATTATTTTTTGTTTAATCTTTAAAAAAAAAAAAACAGTACTATAACAATGTATCACCTCACTTGCATTTGATTTGGCATTAAAGCAAAGCACATTTTTTTTTCTTGATTCTAAAGCAAAGCACATATGTCTTACCAGTAGCAGAAGATGACCGAAAGATTAAGGTGACAACAATTTGAAATTACATTAGAAGGTTGCTTCTCCTCTTGTTATACAATATAATACATTACTAATTTTTCTCTTAAAAAAATCAATTATTTTTTGTTTAATCATTTAAAATAAAAATCAGTACTATAACAACACATCCTAAAAAAATTAGAAAATAAAAACAAAAGAACTAATTATATTTAAAAAATAAATGAACTAGATCATGTGCATTAATTATACCCTCTGTGTGGTTCAACACTCCACAACATAACTAGAAACTACAGATAGAATAAAAAAGTTAAAAATAATAGTATAAGCCTTTAAAATTTGCATTTGATTATGTAAACTTCAAATTCTACCTTATGTGAATTTTAAAAAAATAAAAACTGCTAGTCAAAACCAAACATAACTTGGTCATGCTTGTACATTCATAAAAAAAATAAAAATTAAATGATTTAAACTACCATGTCTAATTTTTAACATGAAAGCACATTCCTAATTAGTAAGTATTGACAAATATAAATATGTATTGCAATTCGCAAGTTGCAAAAAATGTTATTCGATTACATGGTGTAACCCAAAAAAAAATTTGTACACTAAGTATATATAATCAATTAATCACAATTAATAAAACACAAAAAAAAAATAGAGAATTGAAAAAGGAAGAAACATGTGAGCTATAAAAGTGAAATAGTTGTTACTATTATTGTGAACATAGTAAAATTTGAAAGAAAAAAAAAGGAATTATTCTTTTAAACTAATACGAATTAAAAACTTTTAAATTTATCATATTTTAGTGGAATTTATTTTCTCACATATAACATTACATGTTAATTTTTAAAATAATCATAATTTTTTTTAAGAGACAAGATATCCTATATGCATATAGGGTCCCCAAAATTTGGGGGGCACATGCCCCTCCCTGCCCCTGTTATCTTCCATCTTTGTGCTTTGTGTCTAAGGATGATAATCGATCGAGTTCAGTTCAAATAGTACTTTCACTATATCCAATATTTATCTCAAGTAAAAAATTGTGTCAATTTCAATCGTCCACCTCAAATAGAAATTATTTATCATCCTCGTATTTATTCAATATCTACATCTTCGCATGTATCCACGGATTCTAAAAATATTATTTTTAATAATAAAAAAAAAACACTCAACAAAACTTCAAGGCGTCTTTGTAATCTTCATAAACTTCATAATCCTCTAACAAGATCAACATTATTACACCCAACAAAGACAAACGATGATTTTGAAAAAAAAAACATCAATTATAACAAACTATAATTTTGTAAGGAAATATCCAACATATAAAACACCAAGTGATTAGGGATGGTGTTTTTTTATAGTGATGTTTTTTTTTTCATTGAGTTTGGGTTTTAAGTTAAGGATGAGTTAAAAAAATTTGAGGCTGAAGTTTATTTTATGTAATTTATTTTATTTTTGTTAGTATGTTTTTATTTAATTTATTAAAAATAATGAAAATAATATAATAAATATAAAATTACCTAATTACCCTCATATTTAAGTATCCATTGGGTCAAGTACCATGTTCTTATATCCATCTCATTTTTATTCATGGACAAACTTTTATTCTCATCTTCATCTTCACAGACAAAAATTATCGCATTTAGACATTCATCATTAAAAATATTCACAAATATTCGCATGATCAAAAATACGTTGAAATCCCTACTTGCATCTATCTATATTTTCTTTTAGATAGACTAGGGAAATAAAGTAAAATTAAGTTGAATTAGGTTTCAAAATTTAACCTTGGTAGCAGGTCAAAACAAAAATAAATAAATAAAAATTAACAAAATTAGTCAAATTAATTTAAATTACGGTGAATATAATTTTTGCAATTAAAATGTAAGGCAAGCGACTGCCATCGCTGCGAGACGTCAATAGTATAACGCTGGAAATACTTATTGTTAATGCCCACAATAACATTTATTATATAACAACTATGATAGTTATTATAATCTAATGATACAATGTTGAACGGGTAAGGAAGTGTCATATTTTAGGAAGGGTGATGCTCAGAGGTAGGGATGGGAATCCGCCTGGCCTGTTAGTGGCCTGACCTGTTTGTCAAATAGGCCAGGTCCAGACCATTTTTAAAGCCTGTTTTAATAAACAGGCCAGGCCCAGGCTATCAAGAAAGGCTGTTGGGCCTGTCAGGCCGGCCTGTTTATTTACAAATGTTAGGCCTGTTTACTAAAAAAAATTTATATTACCTTCAGGTAGATTCAAACTGGAGACCTCTAACTTAGTAGAGTAACACCTTAATCACTAGACTAACATTAGTTTTTTTTTATCATTTTATACAATCATATTTATTAATATAATTTTATTATTTTAATTTCTTTTAATGAAAGTATGAAACCCTAATCTAAACACTCACTCTCCTAAATTCCCACAAGACAAAGGCACAATCACTCACTCTCATCTCATCTCATTCATCCTCCTCTTAGCAGCCTCCACCTTAACCCTGACCCTAACTCACCTCTCACAGTCTTCCTTCTCACTCTCACAGAGCACCACGCCACCGGCACCCTTTGTTCTTCCACCTCCTGGAGCTCCGCCGCCCCACCACTCGCTCCCAGCTCTGTCAGTTTTCCTTCTCGCGCGGCCTCCAAGCTCCGCCATCTCCCGGATCTGCGACCCCAGATCCACGACCCGCGGCCAGGCCTCCCAGATCCGCTGTCGTTCCTTCTCTCGCGGCCTCCACAACCCGCGGCCAGGCCTCTCAGATCCGCTACCGTTCCTTCTCTCGCAGCCTCCACGACCCGTGGCCAGGCCTCCTGGATCTGTGCCCCAAATCCGCCGCCTTTCCTTCTCCGCTGCGTTCCTCGTCGCCACTGAAAGGTGCTAATCTGTTTATGTTTGGCTTTTCTTTTAAGCCTTTCTCCTTCTAATGCAGACATTAAAAATAAATAAATAAATAAATGTTGTGTAAATTATCTTAACACATTTGGTTGATGTTTTGAGTTTTTCCTAAGTTCTAGACTAGTTACAAATGCCATTCTATTTTTATGTTTGTCTAAGGATTATTCTATTGCCTACTGGAGAAAATTTGTGGCTGAGTATTACTCTCCTTGAGCAAAAGAATGATGGTGTCTGTCTTTGTATAACAATGTTGGGTGTCATGCACTTGGTGTTTTTACCCAGGCAGCTATGGTCAGTTTTTGCTCTTGTTATTTAATCTACTATTATTTGTTATCTTAATATATACTGATGATCAATAATGGATTCAAAGCTGTTGATAGATTGCCTTAGCCCATCTTTTTTTGATGCAACTTTTAGGAATGCCTCTATACAGGAGTTGTGGCTGAAACAATTAAATTTGCTTTGGATATCTGTTTTGTGTCTACACCACTTTGCCCTTTTAATGAAATGTTCATAATCTGACATAGATATTTTTCTGTTCAGGATGCATGGCAATGTGACATATGTGGTTCTAAATCTGGAAGGGGATTTGTTAAGGAAAGGAAGACATTATTTTGTTATTATGTAATACTGAAATTGTAGAAATTTAATTTTCATCATGGAATTCCAATTGATATCATTATAGTAACAGGCCGCAATAACAGGCCAGACCATGATAACAGGCTAAAGTAATAGATTTTTTTAAAATAAAAATATACACAGGCAGCCCTGTCAGACTTCAGGCCAGGCCAGGCTAAAATAATGGCCTATAACAGTTAACAGGCCAGACCCAGGCCAAAAATTAACGAAACAGGTCTGACTTGTTAAGGGCTGGGCCTGGCCTGACCTGGCCTGTTCCCACCCCTACTCAGAGGTCACTTCAACTTAGTATGGAGAACCATAAGCCGCTAGGTCACTTCAACTCCAAGGCTTCATGAGGCAAGGGAACCAAACCCCTTTTGAAAAAAAAAACAAAAAAAAAAATAGAAAAAAAATCCTTTAGAGTAAATTTTTCACTTTAAAAGATAAAGTCAGAGATGTCATAATTAGATCAATAAAGTAAGATATGACAAACTTTTTATGTCAAACGCCTAAACATAAAGATTGAATTAAAATATTTATAAACAATTAAAATATAAATAAGATATATGCTTTAAATCTATTTTAATTTGATATAAATCATCATTATGTAGTCTTTTTGCCCCCTTATTAGATAGCAATTTAAAATAGACTTTGTTCTCATACATTTTATACATTCATATCAAATTGATGACTGAAGATGAAAAAATGGTTAATATCCTATTTGGTCATGAACTTTATCCTTATGTCTTAGTTGGTCTCTAACTTAAAAAAGTAACAAGTTATTCATTGAATTTTGCACATATTAGACTTAGTAGTCCCTACTCTATTAATACTTAGATTGTTCAGAGACTATTTAAGATAACCAGAGACTAACCTAACATTTTTTTTAAGTTGATGGACTGATTAGGACAAAGGTGTAAAGTCTATGAACCAAATAGGATATTAACCTCATAAAAATATTAATAGAACTATCATACCATTGATGCCAAATTACACTCATACAATTTACTCTATCAATATCGTAGATGAATGCAAAAATTCTCAAAATATCTTTGAGCTCCTTCTCAAATCTATAAGAATAATTTATCCTATGTACTTGATGTATTTTTTTTAAGTATATTTGCATATATACTAAGAATCATTACATATGAAAAGTAGAGCATTATAGGAATTAGGAAACTGAAGGCGAACCAAGTCTCCGTTTGATTCAACCCACCAGTATCTTTTGCGATTTGACCTTTCATTCACTATCTCTGGTTCCAGTGCAACCATGGCCGCCATCATTTCACGAAGGTTAAGGTTTGCCTCTACGCTCCTAAGACCCTCTCATTCTTCTTCAACTAACACACTTGCCCGAATCTCTGAACCCATCTACCACCACCCCTCTTCCTCTCTCACTCCCTCACTCTTCTTCTCACCATCTCCAAAACCCTCTAATTTCAATCTCCATCGTGGCTTATACCCCGCGAATTCGACTGCCCCTTTTGTTCCCCGCTCAATACCCAGATGCTTCTCAACCGATGATTCACCACACTCGGAGAAACCCCAGAACCCAAGCCCATACCCGAGCGAAAACCCAGATTTCAAGCACCAGGAGATCGAAGGCCCCACCGTGGAAAGAGACGTGTCCCCGCTGGCCAACGAGACCCGAGAGGTTCTTGAGGGATTGATGATGAACATGTACGGATTGAGCAAGCTCGTGGCGGTTCTGGCTCTGGCTCAGCTGGGCGTAGGGGCTTGGATCGCCTACACCACTGGGCCCACACCAATGAATGCGGCCACGGTGCAGAGCTTCTTGGCGTTTGCGTTCCCGTTCTCGCTTGCGTTCATGATGCGTCGCTCCTTGAAGCCAATGTTCTTCTTTAAGAAGATGGAGCAGCAAGGTAGGTTGCAGATCCTCACTCTCACCCTCCAAGTTGCTAAGCAGTTGAACATTTTGTTTGGGAGGGTTAGTGGCACTTCCTTGGTTTGCATTGTTGCCATGTTGGCTGGGGTCTTGCTTGAAGTCTTGAGATGGGCTGATTTCATTTAGGGTTTCAATTTTAGTGTTATGTTACTTGAGATATGTGGAGTCTGTGTGTGTGGTGGTTTAATAATGATAAATCAGGATCCACTTTGGTATGATTGCACAGATAAGGAATTTTCTTGATTATCGGATGTGCTTGGTGCTATATGCTTCATCTCTGAATTATGATGCACCAGTTTTTGTTCTCAATACATCAATTTAGTTTTCCAATGGATTTGTCTACATCAAAGTAGTCAAAAGCATTTGAGGTAACTAATCTTTCATGTTAAATCAATATTCTGATAGAAAAAGCTTAATGATTTGATCAGGGCTACTATTTATCCTTTAGTGTTAACGAGGAAATCATTTAGGTGATTTACAAGTGATGGGCTGCTGGTGTTTGTAGTATGGTGTATTACTGCTGCTAGAAATCATTTTACCCTGTATCACTTGTTAAGCGTGTGATTTAATTTATACATACTCGTATTAATCTTTGGGTTATTATGAAAACTAAGAGTGAGATGGGGTTTGTTACATAATAGGGATATTAACTGGTGAGATATTGAGACACTAAAAGAGTGAGATTTCACACAGCATTATCTTGAATCTTGAAATCTGATCAATCTAATCTTCATATAGGCTATCATTTTTATCTAGACAAGTTAGTAGAGTGAGATTGTATGTACTCATCAAACATGGGACACCATGCTGACTCACTATTCATCCACCATTGGTAAGGCGTCACTTGATTAGAGCGAGCAACTTGATTATGTGTTTTCAGTGTTTTCTTTACATGTATTCACAAATCACAAGACTCCCAACATGTTCAATATACACAACACAGGTGCAACGTAAATCAATGAATTCTTTGGTCATCATGTATATCATACATTTAATGGCACGTGAACACGAGTAGCTGCTCTTCAACAAAATGCACAGTTTACACCAGCATTTTTTCAAAATTGCAAGTGTTTGTTCTATTTCTAAAGTGCCATGAATGATATCAACAATTCCCCCAGCAGAACTCATCGGCATGGTGCACTCTCATGGAATTAAAGCATATAACGTATATTCGCACAGGATTTGTGTCTCGTCTCGAATCAATATGACATCAGTAACCATAGCGTCACCTTTAACAGTGTATTGGCACTACTCTGCAGCAATCAACGAGAGGCCTAACAGTATGATTTTGAATGTGCTGCTTACTTACAATGAGTGGCTGTACCCTATATGAACTCATGCGAACCAGAACCATGGAAGTTGTAGCATTCCGCATGATGTCAGATGCTTTGACTATCATTTGGCTTCTAATGTTTCCATTGGTTGTTCTGTCTGGATGAGCTACCGCTACTTCAGGCATCTGCAGGAGATTAGAGTTTGGAGCACTGAGTTTCTGTTTATTATAAATCCCCTCCAAGCTCTGGACCGGTATCTTGTCGCCTTCAATATTTTGATCTAACTCGCAGTCTTCTTCTGAAGCACTTAGAATTCTTTTGGCTTCTTTAGATAGACCAATGGCACGCCAAGCATCAGCAACCAGTTGCATAGTGGACATTTCAGGAACAACACCCCTCTCTTCCATGATAACAAGTAACTCTTCTGCTTTCCAAGGTTGTTTTGCTTCTCCATATCCCCAGATTAAAGTTTCATAGGTTTTCAAATTTGGGGGAGTTCTCATTTCATGCATTCTCTCATAAATTATAATGGCACGATCCATTCTGCCTGCAGCACACCATCCACTGATGATGGTAGTGAAGATCACAACATTTGGATGGACACCATATTTACGCATGGAAGCCAGCAAAGCCTCAGCTTTTCGTGGCTGTCCGGCACGCACATAGCCTTTTGCAAGGATGCTATATGCGTGGATATCGGGTTCTATCCCAGCCTTCACCATGTCGTTGAATATCTCCTCACAATTGTTCATAAGCCCTGCTGTACTCCATGCATTCATGATGGTACTAAATGTCACCACATCCGGTTTGATCCCAAATTCTTCCATCAATGTCAGTGCCTGACCAATTTTCATTTGAGTTACTATTTGTATCACAAAACTTGATACTGAGTAATTACAGGCAACATGATATAAACACAAGATAAATATGCAAGCGATGATTCCTATCTTAAAAGCATTAATCTTGCTTTTGTGTTAATGTTTTTTCAGTGTGTGACAGCAGTGGGGGGAAAATGCATGCAGGAAAAATATTGATCTCATGAAAAGCATCAGATATCAGAACTCACCTCATCTACCCCATCTGTGTCTGTAATGTCCAAATATCCTTTGATCAGAGAGTTGAATACTACAAGATTTGGATGAACTCCAAGCTCCTTCATTCTGTATAGAAACCTCAAGGCCTCTGTCATATTGCCTTCCTTACAATAACCACTAATTATGATACCGCAAGTTCGTTCATTAGGCCTCACTTTGTTGTACTGCATTTTCAATATCAACCTTTCTGCTTTTTCTGTCTCTCCATTCTGAGCATATGCCCTTGCAAATGTGTTGTATGTGACAACATCAGGTTGCAGGCCTGAGGCCACCATCTTATGCACAACATGCCATGCCTCTTCCAGTTTCTTCTTGGTACACCAGGCTTGGATGAGAATATTATAAGTTCTCTCATTGGCTTTCACATTTTTCTCCTGATCCATCATCTCTAGCAATTTCATAGCTTCATAAGGCCTTCCAGCGATTCCACATCCTTTAATGAGGGTATTATAAGTACTCGTTATAGGTTTACATCCATACTGCTTCATTTTCTGAAATATTTTCATGGCTTCATCTACCTTGCCAGAGTCACAAAAAGCATTGATCATTGCATTGACTAGTATTGAATCAGGCTTCAATCCGTTCTCTGCAACTTTAGAAAGAAGTGAAGTAATGGATTTGAAACGCTTCAGGCGGGTTAGGGCAGCCACAAGAGTGGTGTATGTTATAAGAGTTGGCCTGTGTCCTCCTTCTGTTAAGTTATTGAAGATGGCCTGAGCTTCCTGTGGCTTTCCCTTTCCAATCAAAGTATTCATCAGTTTTGTTCTTGAGTGAACTGTTTGGCAACTGTTGTTCCGAGTGCAGATAAGACAGCGAGATTGGTTATACGTCTGTTCTTGAGTAGGGCTTAATTTTGTTTGGTTGTTCCTGAATTGCTGCAGTTCCTGTATCAGAATTGCCAAAAGTTGACAATCAACTTTCTCTAGATTGAATAATTCGGATCCAATATATCAATCAAAGATCAAATAACCTTTTAGGCCATAAGCTCAATTATTCATCCAGAAGATGATTAACTATGTAACCATGAGGAATTTTAAAGAGTTCGCTTAACCGCAACTTTCTAATATTGCTTCAAGATATTTGCTGACTTTATTATGATAAACTGGAATTATTCCAGCATCATAGGAAATTTAGATTGAAGTCATGTTACAGTTCCTAAAAGAATTTGATGTCGAACTTAATCAATCTTAAAGTCATCAAATAACTAATTTCAGGTAAATTGCAATCAGGGGAAATTTCTTGTTCAGATTATCAATATAATTCAAGTGTAGTATGCTCGAACCCCTATTTCAAATATGACATACTCTAGTATGAGCAAGTATGAATAACCCATGGTTAGAGATTGTCTATAGATGTCAAAATGCTTAAGGTTAATTACAGGTTATAGTTAATGCAATTAACTGCACAAAAGTATATCTGACATCATATGAGAGAAAAAGTTGAGTAGTTCACAATACCATGACTGATAAATCTTTAACACCTTCATTGCTAATGAGGGCTCCCTTCTGGCTGCTATCCATGGTGATGAATATATTAATTCAAAATTTCTAGCTTGGGCACTTCTGAAAAAGCCTCGGTAAATTACCTTTCTACCCGGCCAGAATCAGATTCTGGCTATAAGACCCAGCAAGGTTGTTAGCTATTATCCAAGCATCTTAAGGAGATGCCTCATCCTGTACTGTTCTATCAATATATAGTACCACATAAGAGAATCAACCAGAGCAACTAGCATTTTCTTTTTTTAAATGATCAACAAGAAGAACCCATGGCATTAATCGAGAAATGACTAAACTAATATTGGACAAGATGAAGATTAGTTCATAAAAATGCTGTCTAGTTTCTCAATAACTGATATGGAGTACAAACTACAAAATGCATCTTCTGACAAAGCCTCTTCACTCTTCTGCAAGGAAAAATCTGTGCTACACTTTAATTTGGTCACGGGCAAATCTATATTGGTTAGATAAAAAAAGGGGGCAATTATACCAACAAAATCATCGCACAAACTAAAACATCCCCCAGCTCATTAGCTCTAGAAATCTTCATCTTACGAAAAAACTAGTACACAAAAACTAATCTTCAAACAAACAGCAGAAAGAAAACTCATAACTCAGCATCAGCATCTTTGGTGTAGAATGTAGAATAATAGAATTGGATCACGGGATACATGGCAACAATTTCTATATATCTTTTATTTGCTATTTATAGCAACGAAAAACGAACAAAGAAACCACCCGATTGTTAGTTAACCGTTAAAATATAAACAACTAGATGATTGCGTTATGAACCACAGGCATGAATTCCCAAACTGATCATAGAATCTCTCAAAGAAAAATGGCAAAACACTTCCTAAGCACTTAAACCAAACTAAAGGAAGGAACTCAAATCTAAACCCCACATGGGTATCTAAGATTGATTGTTCTGATCCACATCAAAGCTTGGCAATGAAAAGGTGACATTATTATGTTGATGTTCACGAAAACAAAAGTAAAGTGAGTTGAAATTGAGGAAGAGGTACCTCAGTGGAGCAATTGAGGAGCTTCTGGGGAGAGTTGGGACAGCATAATTAGAAGTGAAATGGTGCATGTAGCGTATTATTGAAAGTAGAAGGACCGATTAGAGTTTTAGTGAGTTTCGTGTGTGAGGCATACACTGGAGATTCTTATCCACACATATTTATCATATTAAGATTTCGGGGGGACACTTTTTTGAGGCTGTCACAGGAAAAAGACAAATGAGAAAATCGCTTGGGGAGTGGATTAGGCCACGCAAGCATCCTATTGGCAACTTACAATTTAACAATCTTATGACTCCGTGGAAGCCCCACTTCCAGAGATTTTTATTTTTTTTTTTATAATTGTTTTCATACCCTTAAATCTCTACTTCTTTTTCGAAATTAAAAATAAATAAACTTAAAGACTTGGTTCATCATCTTTTTTTCTTACTTAATATTAGTATCTTGCGATCATTTCAGAGAAAGATTTTTGGTGGAGTTAAGAGCTGAATGCTTCATTTAGTGATAGATTCCCCCCCTCCCCTTTCCGTGCGACGATTATTTCCTCTTTTTACATATTTGACCATGGATTACCAAGTAATAAAGTATAAACCTTGAATTTTTTTTTTTCTTTTCCGAGTTCCTTTGTGCAATATATGCACTCAAAAACAAAAACTGTTAGATAGGCATCAACAGATATTCTAACAATCTTACATTGTTATATTATATAATTTAGAAATTGACACTATAGTAAAGTCAATAATGAAGATCTTCTTCTTAACATTTGTTAATTAATTTGATTTGATCTTCGTTCCTCTTAAATAAGACTTTAAGTTCTGTGAGTAAATAATATTAATATGGAAAGAGGGTTTTTCTTTTTGTTTTATTCTATCATTGAGAGAGTTTTATTTTATAATGAAACGGTCGTGTTTAAGTTTGATTAGTTAAAAATTCAATTAATAGATAAAATTTTCTCTTTATGAAAATATAATATTAATATCATAATAATATGGTCAAGAGAATTACAATTATATAAAACTTTTTCACAATTCGAGGTTAACATCCTTAGTTTGTGCACCTTCCCAAATGTCCTTGGAAGCATTGGCCGGCCACAAACACGAGGTTAAAAATTGGGGATAATTTCCTTGATTTGTTGATGGATTCACTTCTTTATTTTTTTGAGTCTATAAATCAGTAATAATATCACTAATTTCATGCACAGTTTTTATACAAATACAATATACGTTAGACCACACATTCTTGCATTTAGTGTTTTGTATTTCTATACAAATGTGGTTGAGCCAATTAACCACCTATGATGGATTGATGGTATTTTGGAAAGAAAAATAAAAGGCCCAAAAGAAAGAATGTTACTTTTTCACTTAATGCAACTATCGCAAGTTATTGATGGTGAAGCCCAACAAGCACCAACATACAAAATGAAGCCACAAGGCCGAAAACCAGTTATTAACTGCATAACACCAATAACACATCTAGATAATTAGTTTTCCATTTTTCGAACTTTTTTTCTTCTTGTTGTTGTCTGACCACACTCCATTCAAAGGTAGGAGGAGCATAGGCACAAGATCATTGATTGAGCAAGAAGATGATATTGAAGCTGTGGAATTGGTACCAAAACTGCCTTACTGTTCATCCAATTCAGACCCAAGTCATCAGCTCCGGCGCCCTCTGGGCTGTTGGTGACGTTGCTGCTCAGTACATCACTCACTCCGCTTCCAAGCGCCGTCTTCAGCTCTCTGTAAGAACTAGGGTTCCTTCTAGCTCTAGGGTTTTTGTTTTCTTGCATATGATGCAGTTTTGGAATTGCATTTGGATTGTTAATTGACTTTGGTACCTTGACTAATATGGACAAGTTTTTGCTGGAAATCTAAAATTGTATTTGGCGTGGGTAGGATGCTGATGCTAAATTTATGATAAACTGGAATCGCGTGGCTGTTACAAGTATCTTTGGATTGGGTTTCGTTGGACCAGTTGGCCACTTCTGGTATGTGTTTGCTTATTTCTTGTAAGCAATTTAGTTTATTATTTACCGGCTTCCCTGTACTGACTACTTGGGTACACGAGTTTCTGCAGATTACTAACGATATTCACCTTTAAGGGGAATTCTTAAAACCCTGTTAGTGTGAGACTGCAGATAGATTTTAATTTGTGAAGGAATGGAACATGTATGCTTTTTTATGTTTTTAATTAGTTTGTAGAACATGGTATTGCATCCAGATTGTGAGAGTTATCGGCTTGTGATTTTTACTGTGTGATACGTGCATCACTTTTAGGAGATCCCTACCCAAATATGCATGTTCTTAGTTGGGTAGGTCCTTCTTAGAATGGATGGGAAGTTTACAAGGCCATGATAGATAATAAGCTTGGTTTCCAGTTTGCCTGATGTTGGTCTCAGAACTGCTGTCATTACCTTTTTTCCATTCGTGAAAATTACTTGTTAATTTTTTTTTTTTTTCCTCTCAGAACATATGATATGAGGATAGATAGATTATGAAGTGAATTGAAAACGTTATGAAAGAGGGGGGCATGTCATTGAAAGATAACTAAATCGGAGAGGAAGGAAATTGAGTCATAATATCATTTAGCAGCAAATTGCTGACTTTATCAGCAAGTAACCAAGTATGTGTTTTTCTGATTTGGGCATGTACACCAGAATGCATTTGAACGCAGTGTATTTCACCTAACAATATGAGAGATGATCGTTTCTCCATTTAGGAGGTGAGGGCATTAGGTCCCTTGTAACTTTTAACTCTTCGTTTGGTTTGAACTTCGCATGGATATGTGAGTTTTATTCAAAGGTATATTTCAGGAGACATAGGATATGCACTAAGACAAAGATAGCTTGCAAGTTGATTGCTTTGGGATTTTAATATTGAAAAATGTGACATTTGATTTACTTAAAACTAAGCTTAAAGACCAGTTTTGTAGTGTACTCACATTAAACTAACATTCTTGTCTTGTAGGTATGAAGGCTTGGACAAATTTATAAGACTTAAGCTTCAACTTAAGCCAACGTCTGCGCGATCCATAGCGACTAAAGTGGCAATGGATGGCATGATTTTTGGTCCCATCCATTTGTTTGTGTTCTTTACTTACATGGGATTCTGCGCTGGCAAGACAATTCCTCAGGTGAAGGAAGACTTGAAGAAGAATTTTTTGCCAGCCTTGATGTTAGAAGGTGGCGTGTGGCCAGTTGTGCAGGTTTTCAACTTTCGGTATGTTCCTGTGAAATACCAGCTTCTCTACGTGAACTTGTTCTGCTTGCTGGATAGTGCTTTCTTGTCATGGTTGGAGCAACAGAAAGATGCACCTTGGAAGCAATGGTTTAATTCATTCCATTCTTCCAATGGAAAAGGAGGACAACGCTGATGAGAAGATTAATGCCTCAACTCTTGTTCTCCTCCATGAATATTGTTCGGTCAGCTTAATGTAGTCATCAAAATGGTTTCTTACCCTCCTCCATACAATAAGTTCTGGAACATGAAACATTGATTGCTTATATCTGATGCTTTGAAAGTTAATTAATAGATTTGGATATAGATATTTTTCTGTTTAACTTTCCCCAGTCCTGTGAAATTTGTTTCACATAAATGTCATTAACACATGCGATAATCATCGACGTAATTCAAAGTGAGTTTATTAAAACAACTTGTGAGACCGCTTTTGAGTCCTGTTTTTGACTTACTTTCATTAACTAATAAAGATTGAAACATATGAAAATTTGTAAAATCTAAAAAAAGAATAAGTTTTAGCTGTTTTTATGCTAGTTTAATTATCTTTTCCTTCTTTTTTTTTTTGACTGCGGTTATTGTGCTGGTCTTAGTTCTCAACACAAGATATTATCCAGATACTATATGGAACTTCATTTAGATGGCATTTACAACATTACAACTCATTTAGTAAACTATACTCAAATAATTATGGATTTGATTTTCTTATCCAAATAAGACCAATAACATATTCAATCACAAACAGTTGAAGTATGAATAATTGCCAAGATTTGTTAAATTTAGAATAATCAAGGAGAAAATATTAGTTTCATTTCTTTTGTTCGGAGAGGTTAATTGTTATCTATTAATAAGAGAATTACATTATCATAAAAATAAAAATAATTAACTTTTACTCACTACTTAAAAAATTATGAGTATAAAATCAATTAATTAAATAACATACAAAACTTCACACTAGCCATTAAACTCTTTGAAAAGATCTTTGTCTCACCCTTGGTCTTTTCTAAAAAAAATAAAATAAAATGAATGAAAGTGAAAGCACAAGAGGTTAACAAACCAAACTCTCTCTCTCTCTCAAACACTCTCTCTCTCTCTCTCTCTCTGAAACACAAAACACAAACCCACTTCGCCCTCTCTCCAATGTAGCAACTGAGCTACACCAATGCAATGAACCTTCTTCCTCCTTAACAGCAACATCAAACCATGGCCTCCAACCAACGCAGCTCCAACTTCCCCCTTTCCCTTCTTTTCCTATTCATCGCTCTCTCTCTCTATCACTACCAATTCCGATTTCAACCTTCTTCCCCTGACTCCGCCCAATCCCAAACCCTACCCCCAAATTCCACCCAGCAAGAAATCTTGGGGGGCAGCCGCCGCTACATCGTGCGGTTCCGCGAGTACAAGACCGCCCACCACCACCGCGCCTACCTTGAATCCAACCTCCACCGATCCCGAGGGTGGCAGTGGATCGAGCGCCGGAACCCTGCCGCCAAGTACCCCACCGATTTCGGGCTGGTTTCGGTCGAGGATTCGGTTTTGGATGGGTTGACCCGCCAGATTCGGACGCTGCCACTCGTGAAGGACGTGCATGTCGAAATGGGTTACACGAGGGGTCTTCTCAACACGGATCACTCGCACAAAGGTGGTGCCTTTTTCGATGGGAAGAAGCGCCCCGGCAAGATTTTCACCCCTATGTCGTTTAGCGAGTCACATGGAGATGGGGATGGAGTTGGAGAGGGAGATGGAGCACCCCATTGTTCTTCCATTCACAACTCTTCCGTTAAGTTGGGGAGACAACTCTTGATGCAGGTGAAATCTTTCGTAGCCATGTAAAGATTCTTTCTTTCTTTTTCTGTTTTTTGTTGTCCCTCTTTTGGGTTACTCTTCAAGTTATAAAATTGTGTTTGGTTAGTCTTTCTTGTGTTTCTAAAATGGACTAACCAACTTAGATGAGAGCTTTTGTAGATTGAGGGTTAATTTGTAAAAGGTGATTCAGCCACACACAGACACTTGTTTAGGGGAATCTTGGCTATCTTTTGAAGTGTGCTTACTCAGATGTATCTTGTTGTGCAGAGATCTCAAGTGACTTCCATGTTTGGGGCAGGGGATCTCTGGGCGAAAGGGTACACCGGTGCTAAAGTCAAAATGGCTATATTTGATACTGGAATTCGAGCTGATCACCCTCATTTTCGTAACATCAAGGTAATTGTTTGAGGTGATATGGGTACCTTTGGTTTGAAAATGTTTTGGTCTGCGGTTGATGATGTTTACAGGAACGTACAAATTGGACGAATGAGGATACATTGAATGATAATCTTGGACACGGGACCTTTGTTGCTGGTGTTATTGCTGGTGTAGATGCAGAGTGCCTTGGTTTTGCACCAGATACAGAGATCTATGCATTTCGTGTGTTCACTGATGCACAGGTAATGCCTGCTGGAGATTATTACTGAACTCGTGTTCTTTTCTTTAACTGCATTGACAATGAGTTTCATTTTACCCAAATTATCTTATTTATATTTGTGTGTCCATTAAATACAGGACATCATAAGTTTATTGTCCAAGTAATCATTAGCAAGCTCTAACTTGGAGAATGTACATGTATTTATTTGCAATGTCACAAATTATTAAAAGGCTGATAAATGCCTATTATAAT
The DNA here is from genome assembly GCA_003254905.1 of Nissolia schottii. NCBI lineage: Eukaryota > Viridiplantae > Streptophyta > Magnoliopsida > Fabales > Fabaceae > Nissolia > Nissolia schottii. Next base: position 144,394 of record QANU01080279.1, on the reverse strand, counting down.
TAAGTTGCGTAGGTTTTGCTATTGTTCTGTAACATTTGGCAATATTTTGAGAAGAATTCATTCAGCCTATTGCAGGTTTCATACACATCATGGTTCCTTGATGCATTCAACTATGCAATTGCAACCAATATGGATGTGCTAAATTTGAGCATTGGTGGGCCTGATTATTTGGATCTTCCATTTGTTGAGAAGGTAATTTCTTCTCTCTTTCTGCTCTAGCTCTATTTTTTTTTTTTTTTAAATAAATGTGGCTCTGGCTCTATAATTTGGTAGTGTTTTGTGTTTATTGGGATTTGAGGAGGAAAACTACCAAACTGTATTTTTATACAATATTGTAGTGTTTTTATCTACCATAAGTCATTTTTTTTGCTGATGATTTATGTTCAATCGTTCATACATGGTAAATACTTGCAGTGAGTAGTCATTACAGAAATATATAAAGCTTTATTTTGCTGACTTCTTGACCAGATATGGGAGATTACAGCAAATAACATTATCATGGTTTCTGCAATTGGAAATGATGGACCACTTTATGGAACTTTGAACAATCCAGCAGATCAAAGTGATGTCATTGGTGTCGGTGGTATTGACTATAGTGACCATATCGCTTCTTTTTCCTCTCGTGGCATGAGTACCTGGGAGCTTCCTCACGGGTAATGATTACTCATTTGTTTCTACTTATATTTCATTGACGCTTCACCAAACTGTGTTAATTGAATACAAGTCTAATGAGGGCTTTTAGCATTTGTTCCTTATCGGTTTTTTTTTTTTTTTTGGAATGTTTATATGCAAGTTTGGTTTCTTAATCCTGCTATGTTTAAATGTATATTAACATATGTTCCTTGCAGGTATGGTCGTATAAAGCCAGACATAGTTGCATATGGACGGGATATTATGGGATCCAAGATTAGTACGGGTTGTAAAAGTTTATCAGGAACTAGTGTTGCAAGTCCTGTAGTTGCGGGTGTTGTATGCTTGCTTGTAAGTGTCATTCCTGAACCTAATCGAAAAGATATCTTGAACCCAGCAAGCATGAAACAAGCATTGGTTGAGGGTGCTGCAAAGCTTTCTGGGCCTAACATGTTTGAGCAGGGTGCTGGCAGAGTTGATCTGTAAGTTCAACTATATAGCTTATCCCCTTTGTTTTGTTTTGTTACGATATGGAGGTAGTTGCCATTTCTACCATAATAATGCTTTTTCATTAGATTCTATAATTTAACTATATGTTCTTATTTGTTAATGTAATTGTCAGGTTAGAATCATATGAGATTCTTAAGAACTATAAGCCCAGGGCAAGCATCTTCCCCAACATCCTGGATTATACAGATTGTCCTTACTCGTGGCCTTTTTGCCGTCAGCCACTCTATGCAGGTTCCATGCCTGTCATCTTCAATGCCACCATTTTGAATGGAATGGGTGTTATTGGCTATGTTGAAGGTCCACCAACATGGCATCCTTCAGATGAAGTGGGGAATCTTTTAAGCATTCATTTTACACATTCAGAGGTTATCTGGCCTTGGACTGGTTATTTGGCACTTCACATGCAAATCAAGGAAGAAGGTGCTCAATATTCTGGAAAGATTGAAGGCAATGTGACTCTTCGGATTTCTAGTCCACCAGCTCAAGGAGAGAAGGACCCTCGAATTAGCATATGTGTGCTTCAGTTGAAGTTAAAAGTGGTGCCAACACCACCAAGATCCAAACGAGTTTTGTGGGATCAATTTCATAGTATTAAATACCCACCTGGTTATATTCCGAGAGACTCCTTGGATGTTCGTAATGACATTCTTGATTGGCATGGTGATCATTTGCATACAAATTTTCACATCATGTTCAACATGTTACGAGATGCTGGTTACTTTGTTGAAACGCTTGGTTCCCCTCTTACATGCTTTGATGCTCGTCAATATGGAACACTTCTGATGGTGGATCTTGAAGATGAGTACTTTGCTGAGGAGATTGAGAAACTTAGAGATGATGTTATAAATACTGGATTAGGACTAACTGTCTTTGCTGAGTGGTATAATGTAGATACCATGGTAAAAATGAGATTCTTTGATGATAATACACGGAGCTGGTGGACCCCAGTTACTGGAGGGTCAAATGTTCCAGCTCTTAATGATCTTTTGGCTCCGTTTGGGATTTCTTTTGGAGACAAGATCCTGAATGGGGATTTTTCACTTTTAGGTGAGCAGAGTCGATACGCATCTGGAACAGATATAGTGAGGTTTCCAAGAGGTGGCTATGTACATAGCTTTCCCTTCCTGGATAGTTCTGAAAGTGGAGCCACTCAGAATGTGCTGATGACTTCTGAGTCCAAAGTAAGTTGAAAGGGCACCTCTTTTTATTGCGTTAGTTATTTGTGTGAATTAAAGGATTACAGATGGGATGGTGGACCTTAAAAAAAAGGTTCAAAATAAAGACAATTCTTTAGCTCATTATAGGATTTTCAACCCACCAAAAGATGTAAATAAAGTAATTTGGCATGTCAAAGTTACTATTTCTATTTAATTAAATAATCATTACAATGATTAATCATCTGATGTTTGCCAAAAAAAAATAGTCTACCAAAAAAATTCTGATGGATTAATTATATGATGCCGAATTTGATTCTTGTACACCATCTTTGAAAGCAGCCTTTAATTATAATGTTGAGTAGAGATATCTTGTTGACATTGAGGTGCTTTCAGGTATTATATGGAAAATTAATGCGGTCTCTTCTGTTGAAACAGGCGGATTCTCCAATTCTTGGTTTTACAGTGATGGGTGAAGGTCGCGTAGCTGTTTATGGGGATTCCAATTGCTTGGACAGTAGCCATATGGTTACTAATTGTTATTGGCTTTTAAAGAAAATGCTAGATTTTACTAGTGGAGATGTCAGAGATTCTGTGCTTTTCTCTGATTCAGTTAAACTAGACACTCCGTTGTATGAAGAGGACAATCAATTGCCGTCTCGCCGAACTGATGTAAATTTCTCAACGTATTCAGCTGTTGTGGGGAAGGAGTTGATCTGCAGGACTGACTCAAGGTTCGAAGTATGGGGAACTAAGGGCTATAGTCTGCAGGTTAGAGGAAGAAACAGAAGATTGCCTGGTTATCCTGTCATTGATTTGGGGAGAGGATTGAATTCAACCTATTATGCTTCTAACAATGGGAATCCCATATTTACTACGAGAAATAAGGGTGACTCTCTTGGGAACAGGTACCTCGGCCTGTTTTATGGAGATGAGGTAAGAAACAGAAACAGTGGTACTTTAGAAATGGAAATTCCCTTTATCTTATTGTATTGTTTGTTACTTTGTAGTAAAACTATCAAGTAGTGCATATTGCTGATATTCTGGATTCTCTGATATGTGTTGCAGCTTGATACACCTAAGCTTGTTGGTATTAACTGGCTTGTTCCTGCTGTAGTTGCAGCCACGGGTTAGTATACACTAAATTTCCCATCTTTTAAACCAGTATTTCTATGTTTCATTGCCTTAATATATTTTGTGGCAGGTATTTTGTTATTGAGTTTTTGGCGCATACGTCAGAAGCGACGTAGACGAAGGAAAGCATCAGGATCTGGGAGATTGACCAATTTATTATAGTTTTAGCATTAGATTGCCGTGTTATTTTTTACTGTAACACTAGCCCCCAAAGATTTTTTCTTGTAGCATAGTACCAAATTCGAGTGTTTCCACCAATGTCACCTTAGGAAGATAGCCTGATACGGTGGCTTTTTTCCCCCTCCCTGTAGAGTAGCCTTGTTTAGTTGCTTCGGATGATTTTCAATCCGATAAAGAAATTATGCATCTCAAAGTTATTGGTTATTTCTACAACAAAATTAGCTATTGCTGATTATTAACTGGCTCCTTAGCATGACTCCTCAAACCTTTTTCTTTTTTAAATCTTTTGCCAAATCAAAATGAATAAAATTTGCAAATAGTTTGTTGATTCCCACAATAAAGATTAAGAACCTTTGTAAAGTTTGCCCCACTATCAACACCGGCTGACTAGCTATTCCAACAGCAGCAAAAATGACACGAGTTCATTTGAGGTCTGGCGGCGCTGAGTACAGCTTGAGTCCATACTCCTGAGTTCCCAATGCCATCTTTCTGAACTTTTTCATGTCTTGTATTGTGCTTTGCCATAATCTGAGCTTCCACGAGAATTGTACAGAGTGTTGTGTCCTGGTGCAACTCCATCATTAAGATCTGCTAGAGACGTGTCTCCTTCCAGAGCTCGAACAATCTGCAGTATATATATGATTCATTATCAGAGACAAAATAAGAATGAAGTATGAACACAACAATCTAGACATAAGACATGGAACTGTTTTACTATAACAAGTTTAATTATTGTCAATTACATTCATTCATCATATGAGAATACTTGAACAGATTACATATTTGGCGTATTTACACTTGAAGATTGATAAATGATGATAGACTTGGTTACTTTAACTGGCTCATCCTTGGTCGAAGCTGCAGCATATTCATTCTAGAGCCTTAGATCAACCAGAGTATCAAAGGCCTTGCCTGTGAGGAGAAAATATGTACAATTAAGAGTTACATGGCAACTCACTCTCCCTCATGAAGAGAAACTAAGCACAGAAACCTTTATAGCCGCAAATGTAAATTTAGGCCATGTGGGCTTTCATAACACTTACCCGAGCATAATTCCAGAGGAGAAAACATCTGATTTGTCTGCTAGTTTTCCACTTAAAGCATACTCACTGAAGGGAGGATATCACGGGTCGAGAATCTCTTTGGCCGTTGAGGGGGCGCTTAAGTCGGGTCGGGTTGATCCGCAGACCTTTGGGTGTGGAGCCTCAGATGGGCCAGTCCATAACAATTGTGAATGACTAATTTTTCTCAATCTTTATGACTTGCTCCTACGAAACTGAGCTCAAAAAGATTAAGAAATAGAACCATTTGATTTGATTCGTTCTCAATAGACACGATATGATCATCTTGGGGTGATCCTTGTGTCGACGGATGCTCCTATTATACTCGTAGTCTCTGAAGGATAAGAACCAACTATGTAGCATCTACATTGAGAATTCAAGTATTTTATACGTCATTAGTCCGATCCTTTGTAGGAACTACCCGTAATAACGAATTTGCAAAATGAATCCGTTTTCATAAAGGGATTCGTTGTTCCTGACTCTGCTTCACCTTAATTATTATTTGAACAAGTGAAGTTATGTCTTGGTCGGAGTGGGAATGGCATTTCTCTTCTGCATGTCCATGGAGTTTTGAAAAATCCAAACATCTCCGAAATAGATAGAAAGGTAGGAATTTATCAAACGAACCACACTCCTTCGTATACGTCAGGAGTCCATTGATGAGAAAGGGCAAGGGAAAGGTTGAACCCAATTCCTACAGTGATGAATTGTATGGCGTGTTACTATTGATCTATTCTTAAGAGATAAGAGATGTTTAAGGTGTGATATATTTTTTTGTCCTTCTAAATTCAAACTAATGGTTGTGAATGTTTATGAAACACGTATTAAATGTGTTTCATGAGCATCTAAGTATTTCTCATTAGAGAATGAGCTATTATCCATTGTTCTTCAGTGGGCTCACACATCACTTTTTTTTTTATTATTTAAATTTTTTTATGTTTTTTTTTGTGTGCAATACTTTTGTTCTCTTCCATGGATGTAATTTTATCCCTCTTTATGGTGTTATGGTTGTTTTCTTTTTGAAATTTCATTTATATAGTCTTATAAATTAAGAAGATATTTATATTTATTGTAAAAAAAAACATAATGCATTATTCAAACTGTAGTACTAATGATGTTGATCTCTGATATGAAAAATACATCTTTAACTAGTTTAAAATGAAAGATATATTTATATTATAAATAAAATTTTCTTTTTCTCCTCTAATAATAATAATAATAATAATAATAATAATAATAATAAAAGCTAGTAACTTGTGGAGTAATAATAGGTTAACTGCACCTATTGCGCATTACATTTAAAGAAATACTTACATGCTATCTCATGGGTATTATCAACAAACAAAAAAACAATCTAAAGTATTTAAAAAGAGTAATGTTTATGAGACTTAATAAATTAATATACTTATTATTTTTTTAATGTTCTTAGCATATTTAAAAATAAAATATGAAAAAATAAAAGGTGACAATCGTAAAAGTGATTAAGTTAATTTCTAGGTTGATTAGGTATTTCAAACATTTTTTCGTCATAATAAAAAACTCCAAAGTTATCGTGGGAATTTACATTAGTAGGATACTTTTGTATTTTGGTTTTGGGTCATTAGGGAGTTCCTTTGCATTTCATGCAAGGCCTGTTCTTGGACAGCGTATTACTGGCTGTCAGGCTCCAACTTCTGGAATACTATTATGTAGTAAACCCAAAATATCATTACCATTTTTTATTGTTGCGATCACATTATTGTCTCTTAAAATGGCCAGTGGCCCATGACTAGTGTCTACTACTCACATCACAGCTGGGATATTATTACATATTTTGTTTTCGGGAAAAGTATTTTTGTCCCAGAGAAGAGATGGCTATTTTCATTTGTCACACAAATCGCATTTATTGTTTTAATTGGTTAATCATGTAATTGGATAGAAAAATTTTATTTGTACAATTTATTTAATTAAACACTCAACAATTTATTTTTATGAAAAATATGTGAGTCACTGTACTAACATATTTTCTCTAGAGTAACCTTGTTTAGTTGCCGTTGCGGATGCTTTTCAATCAGATAATGAAATTAAGCATGTCAAAGTTATTCGTTATCATACAACGAAGTTAGATATTGCTGATTACTAATTGGCTCTGTTTTTTCAAGGAAATGTGGTTTATTTGAAGGAAATATATATATATATATATATATATATATATATAATTAACAACTAGACGAGAAAAGTGTCCAAACAAACTAAACAATCCAGGACGACAAAACCCCAGAATTAGAATTACAATCAGTAGATTTGTTCATAAAACCGCATTTAATGGAGGGCTAGTAGCATAAATTTAATGATTCAATCCATATATATTCAGTATAAACTAAAAAATTACAAGTGCTCAGTGCACTGAAGGTATTTCATCAAGTCAAAATAAGAAATTTTAAGCTAAAACATGTTCGCTTTTTGTGGAGAACAAAATTAAGTAATGACTAGGGGTGGGAATAGGCCAGATGACCTATCAGGGCCTACAACCTGGCCTGTTAGTGGTCTGGCTTGACCTAGTCTGTTTCAGTAAAAAGACCAGGTCCAGGCCATTTTCAAAGCTTTTACGAAAGCCTATTAGGCCTGTCAGGCCAGCCTATTTAATCACAAATGTTCATTTGTGCTTACTAAAAAAATAAACTTATTTTACCTTCAATGAGACAAGCCAAAGATTAATGAAACAGACTTAGCCTGTTAAAGGCTTAGCCTGACCTGTTTCCAGCCCTAGTAATGACCTAACAGTAACCAATCATCAGATAACAAAACTGAGAATTAAGAATGTGTCAAAACTATTGTGCGAGGACACACGGCTGAATATTGTAGGACCCCATAACCACCAGATCACAACTCATTACCATGACTCCAACTATGACTTTTCTTTTTAAAACTTTGCCAAATCAAAATGAATAAAATTTACAAATTGTTTGTTGATTCACACAAAACGGATCAATGACCTTGTAAAGCTTGATATTGCCCCATTATCAATACCAACCGACTAGCTATTCCAACAACCGAAAAATTGACACATGACCAGCATCGAAAAATTTAAATAATAAAAATAAAAATTAAGATGCAGTTCAATTTCCAACTTCGACACTAATGCTGGATTAAAAAGAATGAAAGAATCTAACTTGTGTCATTTTGTTGTACACCCTGTTCCATACAATTTAAAAGCTGATCATTCTTGAAAAGAAGAACCAAAACACGTCGGTCAAGCAATCAATAATCAGTATGACAGACGGGAAATCAAGAATACAAATTTATATACTGGATCAAAAGGTAAATTAAACGAGGCGGTTTCTCAAAAATAAATCAAGAATACTTTATGTTATTTAAATTATTATTTTTGATAATTTTTATAATTAAATTCATCAAATTTTATTATAATTTCATGATCTGACGTGAGAAATTAATATTTTTTAATAAAAAATTTATAAAAATGTGCATTATAAGCACAAATAATTCATAAATTTTTAAAATTTTTATAAGTTAACTTTTTTAATAATTTGATTAATTAAAAGTTTATTATGATCACATAAAACATAAAATGATAACAAAATTTGATGAATTTAATTATAAAAATTATCAATTATAAATAAATTAAGTAATATGGATTATTTAGTCGGAAGTATTTAAGCAGTCACTCGAGAGCTTCTGCCCCTGAAACCTTCACTGTTGTTCATATTCCTCATTTCTGTTCCCTTGTGATTGTATGGCGGCGCTGAGTTCCACTGCTTGAGTCAGATGGGTTCAGACCATACTCACTTGTGGGTGCACTGTACTCACTGCTCCCCCCATCATTAAGATCTGCTAGCGATGCGTCTCCTTCCAGAGCTCGAACAATCTGCGATTTATAAATATTCATTATCAGAGACAAAAGAAATATTCTTGCATAAAGCAATCTGTAGTATGAAGTATGAACTCAACAATCTAAACATAAGACAAGGAACTACTTGTCTGCAACTCTGCATCATAACCGTTTTACCAAATTAAGTTTAATTTTTGTCAAGCTATTATATGGGAATACTTGAATTACACATTTAGCATATTTGCTTCCCGACAAAAACTGGTTGCTTTGCCTGGCTCATCCGTGGTCGACTCTTTGCTGAATATCTTATGGAAGCTTCGGCACAGGCCACCATACGAGCCATCTCATTGCGGTCATATTCATTCTGGAGCCTTGGATCAACCAGAGAATCAAAATTCTCATCCTCCAAGGCACGTGTGAGCAAAGGTCTTGCCTATGATGAGAAGAGATGATAGGTACAATTAAGAGTTGTTACATTACGTCTCCCCCCGGGAGAGAAACTAAACACAAACCTCTATTGAATAATCTCTATTATCCTCCAAACTTCTGAGCATCATAACACTTACCCACTCTACCAAACTATCGTCGGTTAAGTGAACGGAGACCTGTAATCAACTCCAAGAGCATAACTCCAAAGGAGAAAACATCTGATTTGTCCGTTAGTTTTCCACTTGAAGCATATTCTGGAGCCAGATAGATACCTGTGCACAGCAACCAGTGAAATGGGTATGATCACATGAACTAAGTACTTCTCATTGCCACTTGGAAGGTTCATGAGAAGATTGAAAGAAGCTGTTCTCACCCAAAAGTTCCCATCACCCGAGTGGAAACATGAGAATCGAAGTCAGAAGTAATCTTCGCAAGCCCAAAATCTGCAACCTATTAACTGATTGAAATTAAGAAGTTGGCTAATCTAAAGTTTGCATTTTTCTATTGATATTAAAAATCCTGTCCCATGTATAAAAAAACAAAAACTAGCCCAACTTTTATGGCATTGTACACGGCGCATACTGCATCCACCAATGTATTGTTTGGGACAAATTCATAAACAAGGAGCCTGAGGGAGCCGGAGATGCAGTATCCAACCAAAGTAACAAGGTGCTTGTGATGAACCCCGCTGATTATCTCAACTTCTGCTTGGAACTCGCGCTCCCCCTGCCCACTTCCGTCCTTGAGCTGCTTGACCGCAATCTCCTCGCCATTTGGAAGAAGGCCTTTATGGACATATATAACCGAACCCGCCTTGTCCAAGGAAGTTGCCATCAGAGAACCCATCCTCATATGCACTGTTAGGATTGTCACCACCGCTGCTGCTCAAAAAGGGCGGTTCGGGTGGAAGTGATAGCTTTGGCATCACCGAGACCACATCATGATTTGGAGGTGGGGGAGCATTGTTCTGCCACTGCCCTTGCTGGCCACCGTATGGGTCATCTGCCAATTGAATTATGTAATGAAGTGAATTTGTAATGGATTAAATTATGGAAATAATAGAAATAATTCTGGTATTAAAAATTAAAAATTAAAAATTAAAAATTAAAATGAACAATTTAAAATGGGAAATGATATATGGAAAATTTAAAATTTAATTTTTGAGACTAAAAATTAAAAACGAAAAATGAATAACGGAAAATTTAAAAAAATATATATCTATATATATTTTACATACTTGTCATAATAATAAATAAATATATATATATATATATATATATTTATATATGTCACGTACCTGTTATATATATATATATATATATATATATATATATATAAATGATAATAATAATAATTTATATATACATACATTACATATATTACATATCTGTGTATATGTATACATATATAAAGAATAATAAAAATAATAATACCAATAATAATATACACACATATATATGTTACATATCTGTGTATATGTATCTAATAATAATAATAATAATAATAATAATAATAATAATAATAATAATAAAAAAAATGAATGAATGATAATAATAATAATAATATAAATCTAAACCTGATTGTTTTGCAAGATATTTTCTGACATGTGTAACATCGGGTTCATGGTGTCATCTCCCCTTCTCGCCATCGTGATAATTTTTTCCTAGACTACAGATATAAAATTTACATTGTCATTGTTACAACTTATTTAAATTGAAAAAATTAATAACTTAACTTTAAAAAAAATTTACAACTACATTACAAAATAAAAAAAAAAAATAATTACTTACATAAATAAAACAAATAAAATTCTACCAGCCAAGTTGTCTAGAGGCAAGAAAAAAAAGAAAATAAAGAGAGCAAAGCTGGAGAGGAATTTTCGGAGAAAAAATGAGAGTGGGAAGAATGTGGGGGACCATAGAAAATGTATGGTGATATATGGATGAGGGAATGAAGAGGAATGGAAGAAGAGCTGAGGTCCGGGGACAAAGGCTGCCGCACTGCGTCACGACAGACCTGAAATCGCCCTGGCTGCTGTCGATTTCAGAGGCGCGGTCAACGAGACAACACGTGTCGTCTCTCGCTGCACTCTCTCCACCGCTGCCCCCCTGCCCACTGCCCCCTCAGCCACGCCTGTCCCCCTGCCCGCTGTCCCCCCTGCCCCCCTCGCAGGCGTTGTCACGTCTTTCTTTTTTCTGAAATCGGCGTGGAGCCCGGCATTTTCAGGGCTGGCCTTTTATTTTTTTTTCGATTTTTTTGAAATCGGTGTGGGGCCTGCCAATTTCAGAATTTGGGCCATATTTTGGTAATTTTCGATTTTGGCCTATATTTTGGGATTTTATCCCCCCCAAAACCACATAATTGTTAATACCCCTGCTCTTCATCATATCCTCTCGGAACATGACGACCGCAGAACGTGACGACGAAGATAGCCGAACCTGATGTGCAGAAACTGATGACGGCGGAAACCTCTCCAAACCTTCTCTACACAGTGCCAACGACGAAGGTAATGCATCTCTCTATATTTTATTTGTTTCGTTTTATGCGATGGGTAGTTTTGGGGGGGGTTTTGATGTGTGCGGAGGGGTATATGTATATGTGAGGGAGACAAAGCAATGATTGTTTGTTGTGGGGTTTTGATGTATAAAAAATGGTTGCTGTGGTCCCTTATTTTGAATATAGAATAGGTTTTGGTGGGTGTTATTGTGGTCCCCAGTAGAAGATAGAATATAGAATCACTAGGTTAATTGGGTTGTCTTTTTCCAAGTTAATATTCACTACTTTAGGGCTGTCTTTTCGCAGGTTTTGTTGTGGTCCCCCATAGCCATTGTTTATTTGCAAAAGGCACTGACTGAATATGACATGTTTTTAACATGTTTTCGATTATAGCTTTTTTTTTTTGTTTATATTGAATTTCATTCATGTTTTTTAACAAGCTTCAGGACATTTGTTTTTACAGGTTTTGCACATGATTTTTACATATTTCTTTGTGATTCATAGACTGAGTATGATTTTTTTTTTATTATTTATAAGCTTTAACATGTTTCTTTTATAGGTTTTGTACATGATTTTACATGTTTTTTACTTGAATTTGATGGTCTTATGATTTGTAGACTGAATTTGACATGTGATAACTTTTTCATTCATAGATAACTGCCTATCTGGTGCTTGTGTTTCCTCAAGGGGGCGTCTTTAAAAAGAATTAAAAAAAGGGTTGTTTTCTACTGAAACGGTAAAGTAGAGAATCGAAGTTTTCAGGATGGACGTTGGTTTGATTAATTTGTTTGACTTTGTGGAGCTTTATAAGGGGCTTGGATACACAAAATACAAGGCTATGACGTGATTAGATAGCAAGAGTAAGGACTTTGAATCTAAACTTCATCCATTTTATGGGAACACCAAGTTGAATGAAATGTGTGATTATAGGCTCAACAATAATGACTCGGAGGAGGTTCATATATATTTTAATCATGGCGTCGACATAGCAAATGATAATGTTAATGAAGTAGAAAATATTGAGGTTAGGGACGAGTCATCTAGTGCATCTAGTGATGATTCATATGATGAATTAGTTGTGGATGAGAAGGAGGAAAACAACTCAACGGATGCATTTGAATACCATTTCGAGCAGTTTTATAACCTTCCATCCTCCGAAGATGAAGCCAATTTCAAGCCTCCTCTTCCTCAATTCAATGAAGAAGCAGAATTTGATAAAGTTATCCTTGGGCTAGATTATGAGTTTGATACTATTGATTCTTTCAAGAATAATGTGAGGGAGTATACACTTGGTGTAGGCAGAGAGATTCAATGGCAAAAAAATGACAAAAAAAAATGGCTAGGGCAGTATACAATACCAAGTAGCGTCCATGGATGATCTTATGATCTTGGAATAGTATGTACAAGAGTTATGCGGCAAAAATATTCCAAGAGCACAAATGTTATCGGAAGACAAGAAACAAACAAGCTAATAGGAAGTGAGTGATAAAAATGTTGGTTAAAAGACTAAGGTCACAACTTCTCTTAAGGCATAAAGAGGCTTTTGAACACATGAAGGAGGACTATAATATTTTTTTGGATGATAAGATGATATATAGGGCCCTGAAAAGAGAAAGGGAGATAGTGGATGGAAATGAGAGAGAGCAATATGGAAAGCTGAGGGATTACTTGTTTGAGTTGATGAGAAGTAATCCTGGGACTACTGCATTGGTGGATGCAAGGTTGTCAAACTCGAGAGTTTAAGTAAACTCGTGGAGTCTCAGCAAACTCGGATCGTAAACTCGACTCGTAAACTCGTATGAGTTTACATACGTAAAAAAATATGTTATAAGCAATATAATTAGGAGCTAAACTTAATTAAATAATGTATTTATAATTGAAATTGAATAATGTTAACTTTAAATTAAATTAATGAAAGACATATCATAAAATACACCTTAATGCATGACACTTAGTGATTATGTCATACTTTATTCAGTATATGTATTATTTTATAGTTCAATAAAACATAGCTCAATTATGATAAATATATGAAATTAACAAAATAAACTCAATATACATTATCTAATATAAACAAAGTTAGGTAAGTATCTAACAAAGTTACAAAATTTGTACATTTTGAGGTAAACTCGTAAACTCGTAGGTAGATTTTAACTCGTGAACTCGCTAGTAGAATCGAGAGTTTACTTAAACTCGTACGAGTTTACCAAAAAAGAGTTTATATAAGTGTTAACTCGTTTTTGTGTAGTAAAATCGTAAACTCGTAAGAGTTTAAGAGTTAATTCGAGAGTTTAACAACCATGGGTGGATGTCTTACCACGTCGTGAGGCTTCACCACTGTTCCAAAAGATGCATATTTACTTGGAAGCATGCAAAGCTGGATTCAAAAAAGGTTGTAGGCCATTAATTGGTTTAGATGGTTGCTTCCTAAAAGGGTATTTTGGAGGACAAATTTTATCCGTCGTTGCTCAAGATGATAACAATCATTACTATGTGATTGCATATGCTATTGTTGATAGCGAGACGAAGGAGAATTGGCAATGGTTCTTAACTCTTCTACAAGATGATTTAGGAAATGCAGTGACTCATGGTCGGAATTTTATCAGACATGCAAAAGGTATGTTGTATGTTGGTTATTGTAATTTATTTTTTTCCTAGGGCCAATTTATGTTGTATGCCCAGTGAATTGTGATTATTTTCCAATTGTGGTCCTAGTGTTTTATATTGTTTTCTAAATTTTATATACATTGTTGGAATACTTTTTATATCCGCAACTAAAAACATCTTGGGCGTCATAATGAATTATTGCATTGTACCAGCAATGGAAGCTAGGTCCAACCCAGTTAATACACTAATAAGCAATGACCACAATTCCCAAATTAAATGATCATTTTCCTCGTCATAAATATCGAAATGGACTCCGAAATGGAAAGCGATAGCGTGATTATAGGAATTTGGCGTTACTGTTTTACAAAATACTACAGGATTTTTACACGTCCAATTAGTTTCTTTCAGTCGCATCAAATATAAAGATATTTAACTATTTCTCCTCAGTAATTATTATTTTGAAAGAGATATTGAGATCAACATCAATAATGATATCATTTCTATTTACAGTTGTAGATACCCTTTTTTCTTTTTTTATTGGGTCATTAGAGACTTCCTTCAATTTTACGTCAGGCCTGTTCTTCGACCACGTATTACTGGGCTCTCCGGCTAGCAGACTTTCTGGAATATTATATGGCAGCTCAAAATATTTTCGTATTATATTCATTTATCTCTCATTCTCATAATGTCATTTAATAATTATAATATCAATTATTCATGATTAATTTAGTGTACTCACTTTATGTTTTATTTTATGTTAATATTAATTAAATGATTTCTTAACATGTGTTTTTATTAAAAGTGACATATACTAATGAATGAAGAGAGTATATATTATGGTTTGATTGAGTTTTGAGTCTTGGCTCTTGACTACACAAATAAATTAGAGAGTCAAATGCACCCTTACCCTAAAAAAAAAATTTATATTTGACTCACATTCCCTCTATTTTAAAACCATAGACTCATCTTCTCTTATAAATGATAGTAATTACGCTATGGTTTAATCATTTTTCATATTTTTTTACTTTATATTATCTATTGTTTATTATTTTTATCCAAATACCTTTTACAAATAGTTTTTTTTAAAAGGAAAATAGTTATATATATATATATATATTGAAACTTTTTAAACTAAATAAAAAATATATCACATAACAATATAAAAATATTGATCCATAGTTATGATGAATACATAAAAATATTATATTAAAAAAATTAAAGTATTAATAAAATTTATGATAATTTTAAAAGAAAAAATTAAGTATTTTCACAGCAATTAATTTTAAAATATCAATGTATATTTTTATAATCAAATCATAAAATTCTCCTATTTTATTTCTGTTAAATCAAATCAAAAGAAATTACAATATAAGAAATATAACCATAAAACAAAAATCTTAAAAGTAACAAAGAAAAGAAAAAGTTCAAATAAGTCAAATGCCCTTATTTATTTTAAATTAATTATAAATTATAAAGGTCTACTAATTTAGTTTGAGTCAAGGTCGGCACAGAGGTAGGAACATTATTATAAGCAGATCGAAAGGTCATGAAGGATAATATCATTCTGATATCATGCTATATAGCAAGAAATTGAAAAAAGAAGCAGAAAGACGATGCATATTTTTTCTTCTATTTCTGAGTACAATTCTGTATGTATAAGAAGGTTGTGCTTATTTTATATGGCTAAGACAACAAATATTTAAATCAGAAACATAATTATAAATCAATCTAAATATCATTCTAAATTTATATAAATCAATATAAGGATGTAATTAAATGTTTGATTGATTTCTAAGTCTAACATTAGGTAATAAGGTTAGGTGGTTGGTTAAATTGAGTTTCATGCATTGTCATGATAAAGTTTGATATTAGGTTCTGGTTCCTTATAGTTGGTTGGTTAATTATTTGTAAATACATTTTTATCCGATAATTTTGAATTCAAGAAACCGTGACGCTACAAGATAAAAGCAGAGAGTATTTGGTTAATTCTATATCAATACCGCATGTTTAGCCTAAAACCTTTTTGATCACCTCCACGGCTCCACCTGCATGCTAATCCGTACGTCCCAAACAGTTAATGCCTCCAATCTATCTGATCCCAAGAGCTAAGACTTTATTGATGGATCCACGAAGCCTTGTGTGCTCACGTTTCGTTCTTTTCTATTGGGCTTGGGCCCATTACTTTTGGGTGTGATGAGGCTTAGGGCCCAAGGGTCGAGCCTCGCGATTTCGGTGAATAGGCTGGCGAGCTTTGGAGGGATGTTCTTTTTGCTGGCTACGGCTTTCTTTTATGTGTTTATGCCGGAGACCACAGGCAAGAGCTTAGAAGATAAGGAGGCCAATTTAGGAGTTGTTTAGGGTTCAGTGTATATTGCACACACATATGAGATTAATTAATTTGCTAACTTCTAATTCTTCGAGTAAAAGTTAATAAGATTCACAATTTTCTTAGACAGAGAGAAAGAAAAAAAATTAAAATCATTCTATTCGATCAACTTGTAAGTTGTAACTATAGAAAAAGTTGTGATTCTATTTTATTTCATTTCATTAATTATTATTTTAGTTATTTATCTCATCTCGTTAATATTCTTGGATTTAACGTGTCTATTAAAATGCTTAAACACCCTAACGATGTTATTGATGGATGTGTTAACTAAGAGAATTTAGATAAAATAGTCTCTCCTCATTTTAAAAGGGCACAACATAGAGTATATTTTGCATCCATGACACTCCTGAATCCTGAGCATTTAAGAGCTAACTAATTTGGGGGCAATTTTCTTTCATTTCTTCTTTAATTCTTTCCATTTTTTTAGGGGCTTGATAGCCGAGGTTGGGTCATGGTGGTTTTGGCACCATATTGGCCTGTTATTTTCCTTTATTGGTTTCTGACAGCAGCGGCAATAGCTTAGAGAAGATTGAAGTTCTGTTTCAAGATGAGGTACTAATTAGTGCATACTCTAACCAACGGGGTATTGTTTCAAGTGGTAAGCGACTTGGTATCGCTTAAGCAAGGTACGCAGTTATCCTCATTGGGAGACTGCCATAGCCGGGTGCGTGACTTAGGTCGACCCGGATTAATCAAAACTAAGTCTTGAATACCAGACAGACAACCTTAAAAAAATAATTAGTGCATACTCCTTGCCTAGTTAATGCTGCTGCCAAAACTCATGTGATGATGTCATAACAAAATTGGTCAAAACTCAAAAGTTGAGTTTGCCAATGTTGTAAAAAGTGCAAAAAAAAAAAAGGTTNCAGCGCCACCGCTCTTTACTGCATAACGACGGCGATCGGGAACTACACGGGGACGTTGCTGGTCACGCTGGTCCATAAGTACACCGGCAAGGACAGGAACTGGTTGCCTGATAGGAACCTCAATAGGGGTAGGTTGGACTGCTATTACATTCTTGTTTGCGGGATTCAGGTTCTGAATCTTGTTTATTACTCCGTTTGTGCTTGGTTTTACACTTACAAGCCCTTGGAGGAAATCAGTGAAAGGGACAAGGGACAAGATTTGGAACAGGCCAATGAAAGTTTGTTGTCGGTTAATGTAAAAGATGGCAAGGAGGAATATACGAGAGATGGATGAGTTTATCCTTTCTTTGGTACTATCTAATAAGCATTAATCAATTCACCATATATAGGAGACATGTGTGAGTTTATCCTTTCTTTGGTACTATTTAATAAACATTAATCAATTACGGTGAATGTTCCTGTTCCTCGTCACGTGGAATATGTATGTAAGCATGGGCTAAGAGCAATCTTTTTAAAAAAAAATATATATATTTTATGTCTTAAAAATATATATATATATATATATATATATATATATATATATATATATTGCCTCATGTATTACTAATTAAAAAGAAGTTTAGAAATTTAAGAGATTCAATCATTACTCGTAACATGTATTTATTGAGCTACGTGAAATCTGTGTGTGACTTTATATCCATAAAAGCTTGTCCTGGTGATGATATCTCGATCAATATATAGTGTGGCTGTGCGGATTTAAAGATATTCCATTATGGTGTCGTTGGTTTTTGACTCTTGACCACACAAAAAATAAATAATGTTAAGAATCTAAAGATTGCAACAAGCCAATGACAAAGGCACGTTCTATTATGCTCCTTTCGCTTCCATGTCCTAAAACGACTGACAGTTATACGAAATTTCATTTTCTTGGGGTACTGATTTATTGACCAGCAGAGTAAAGTCAGAAGTTTACAACTCAGAAATTTAACACTTAGTGCATTTAGTGCTCTTAAAGTGCTTATGCCTTTAACCTGAGATGTGGTTTAGGATAGGGTTCAACCTCTTTAAATTAAATGTCAAAAGTTTAATTTTTGACTTTGGAGGAAAAACATCTTTAAGTTTTTGAATTAATTGTTTCATCTTAGAAGTGTTTACAAGCTAACGGAGAGATTAGTCATAAGACCGCACTGATAGACACTTTGGTTGTAAACAAAAAAAAAGTGTTTATGCCTTTATTATTTTTTATTTAATTATCCATGTTTTCTAATTAGAAGTTAAAGTGATCATGTGCATTTAATGTGAAATTATGTGTGAAATTAATAAGTAATAGAATAAGTTAAAGTGTGTGTTTTAAGTTGATGTGTCCCTGTATCATATTGTGTCTCGTGTTAATGTCAGTGCTTCATAATTGACGACTAATTCTTGCGAGATAATTAATCACAGCTAGGACAATAAATATTTTGAGCTTTCACCGACAAAAAAAACAACTAATTCCTGTTTTTAATTTCTTAATCACAAATATTTTTAGTCTTCTTCTAAATATTCAAACAAAGATATTTATTATTTTTTAAAATAAACAATTAGGTAAAATTTTCTTTAAAAAAAGATCATAAAGCATAAAAATTGTATATGCAGACCCACTATTTCTTTCTCTCTTCTCTTTTTTTGTGTGGTACATAGATTCACTCTTTTTGTGTAATGCTAAAAGCTAACCCAACTAAATTTCTGCCCCCCACTCGGAAAGGGACGGTTTTATATATATATATATATATATGAAAAGACTTTTGTGGGCATGGTTAAGTTAGAAACTAAAATGGTCCTTAAATCTGAACCATAAAAAAATTAATACAAAGGATCATATTAAAACTTCATATAATAATTTTATATTTATTTATGATTTTTTTTAAAGTTATATACATCTATTTTACCCTTTAACTTTATCAAATTTTCTATGATTGCCATTGTCTAATTTGCCTATGCTCCTCGCTATGCCCCATTGCCACCGGCCCACCATCATGTTTGGCGCCGCCACCACCAACACAATGAGCTCTCAACACCAATGTTTTGCTTGCGACCACCACCTTTGCTCACCCCACTGCCTCACCAAAACCTCCATTACCTTCCTTAAAGATTCAATTCAAAGAGTAGGAATAAAAAATCAGAAGAACTACTTCAAAGGAACGAGGTTTATATTCACACAAAAAGATATTGAACCCAAAGTCCATATCTGAAAGCCTTAATGGTTTCAGAAAGAAACAATATTACCAAGAACAAAAACAATGACCAAAGGCATAGAAAACAAAGTCCTAGATCTAATTCGTAATCACAAAAATCCAAACTCAAATTGACCCGCTGGATGACGATGTGTTTCGCCATCAGAAGTGCGAAGCTCTCCACGAATTCCAAAACATGTGCGAGGAGAAAACTCTTGTAAGGATCCGCATTGCTCGACGCAATTGAAGACAGAGTCGATTCGCTACCAGTCGAAGTCGTCACCCTTTCGTCGTGAACCGCTACTCTCATCTGTTGTCGTAGAACTCCAAATCTACTGGCGGTCGTGTTGGTCGCCTCATTATGGAGTGACGAGGGGGAAAAGGACTGACAGTGAAGGGGTGGTGGGCGCAGAAGCCGAGGTGTGGGAGGCAGTGGTGATAGTTCCGACGGTGGCTGTCAGAGCTGAGGAAGGAAATGAGGAAAGAGAAAGCGAGATGAGAGAAGAAGAGACAATTATTTGAAACGAAAAATAAAAAGGATAATAAAGTAATTTTAATAATCATTTTTAATTTTTTTTGAACAAGGACACACATACATACGGTCACACCCTAACTTACGATTAGCATGCAAGGGACTAGTTCCCTTACGGAATCCTCTTAAACGCTTTTCATAAAAAAAATGCACTTTAACTTTAATTAAAATAAATAAAACTTTCTTTTTTCGGAATAAACATGAACTCTTTTATATAAAACATAAATATACATGACAAAATATGTGTCTGGTCCGAGGATCCTGCCTGTATACAATTGGAGCACTTTAAACATAACTTGATTACAAAATAAAAATAAACTAACAATTCTTATAGATAACTTCACCTCAAGGTGAACGGAAGACTCTTAGATTCTGACGTCGTTACACTGACCTTAAACTCCATGCTCTACTACGTTGCTTTGTTACTTGTAATTGGAGGGGGAGGTGAGGGGTGAGAACTCTGGGGATAGTCTCAGCGAGAGGCCGTCCGCACGACGACAAGGGACATTTCGAAATATCATGGCATGCAGATGCAATACATAATATATAACAAACATAAAATATTTCTACAATAATAACTAATACAAACAATTGAAACATAACCAGTTAGGGAGTTCTCTAGATAGACGATCCAAACATTACGGTTTCGCTTTATGATGCATTATCCTAGACACACTACCAAAGTACCTATATGACAGTTGGGCATACACCGTCTGAGTTCATAGATTTCTGACAGTTAGTCATAATCTACATGATACATGACACCGGACATCACAGGTTGCCATATCCGGGATTTACAGTCTTGCCCCTAATCTACATGAATCCTATTATATTTTACGATCAGGTATACCAGGGTCAACGTAGGCTATCGCTGACTTACAGTTCTATCCTAGATATCCTTCCATGAAAACAATTTTAAATGCATAACATAACATGATCATAATAACATAATATTTTATTTGATACTGATAGCATAACATGACTTAATATATTTATTAAACATTTTATTTTTTTTTTAAATAAAGGCAGACTAAGATCTCATGTTTAGGGAGGTTCCCAGGTAAGAGAGGTGAATCATAATAGACATCTTAAATACCAAGTCTTGTCTTTATCCAGAACCTTTCCTTGACATAAGTCTTCTCCCACCAAAATCTTTGCTTAATCATTATCTTTTATTAAGGATTTAGCTAAATAATATAAATATCTATATCGCTTAATGTTGTCATACGCACACAACATGAATATATTTAATGCAATAAAATATGGTCCCGTGTAGTTCTAAAATAATTTCATGATTTTCTAAAAATAGATTCGTAAATATATATTTCATAAATAAAGTTTTTCTAAATAAATAATCGTGAGAAAATGTCTAACTAAATAAAATAATAACTAACTTCATAAATACATAAATAAAATAATAAATTCCATCTCCTAAGATTTTATAAAACATGCATGAATAAAATAATTCTAGAACAAATAAATAAATAACTTTAAAATAAATACATGGTTTAAAATAGACCGTGAGGAAAGTCACTCACCTTAACATAGCTGACTGCTAAGGAGCACTAAGCTGAGAGCTCGAGACACCTTGCACTGCTTCCCCCACAAACGGAAGAGGAGAAGGAGAAAAGAAATAAAAATATAACTGGAGCAAAAAGTCTCACAAAAGTGTGACCTCTCAAGCACTTTGAGTGAATTAACAAGTATAAACACTTATAGGAAGCCTCTATAGGGGGAGGAGGAGACCCCATTCTACAGTGTTAATCTATGTGAGATTAATTCCCGCACTCGTCTCGCGCGAGATGAAGCCATGTAAACATCATCTCGCACAAGATGAGCTCTAGAAACCACTAGGGGTGAACATGGGTTGGATCCGACCCGCCGATCCACCCGTCGATCCGACCAAACCCAACCCGCTTGGGTCGGGTTGAGTTGGGTTGGCATGTCAAACCCAATGGATCCTTCATATTATATGGGTAGAGTCTCGGGTCCATACTCTTCGATCTGACTCGACCAACTACCCGCCTATATTTTATTATTATTATTATTATTATTATTATAATATATTAAGAAAGCCTAAGGGTTTCAATTTGCCCATATTCCTAATTTCCTCATCCAACCCTCTCCTCCCTCATCCACGAATTCCTCATCATCCTCGCCGCCCTCCACCTCCTCACCTTCCTCGCCTCCCTCGGCGGCCTCATCCTTTCCCTCTTAAGCCTCCTCTCTCAGATCCCATCCCTCTTAAGCTTCCTCTCTCAGATCTCATCTCTCAGATCTCGTCTCTCAGATCTCATCCTCACCTTCTTCGCCTCCCTTCGCGGCTGTCGTTGTGGCTTCACACTGCTGATGTCATGGCTTCACACTGCCGATATCATGGCTTCACGCCTGCGACACCATCGCTGTGGCTTCACACCGCCATCACCTTCGCTTTACCTTGGTTGATACACCTATCTCTCAAAGCTCTTTCTCTCTCTTTCTATTGGGTCTTTGAATTCTGTGGAGGAACTTCTTGGGCTCTCTGTATTTTTACCTGTACTAGTTCTGATCTAAAATAGCATAATTTTTCATATTTTGGAGGTTTCAATCTCTTGTGGAGATTTCATAACTTTTGTGGAGGTTTCATATTTTTACTTGTACTGGAATTTCAATCTCTTGCATTATGATGTATGTTTAATTGTGTTAGGTGAGGTTTCTTTTTTTCTCTTCACTGATTTTTTTCCTCTCTAGTTCATCTGCTGAGCTATGGGGGCGGGTCATCTGCCAACCCGCCTAACCCAACTGACCTGGCGGGTGGTAGGTCTGGCGGGTACCCATTTAAAAAACGAAGATTTTACCTGACCCGGCCTATCTATTGGTAGGTGGGTCTGGTCAGTGACATGGTCGGGTCCTACCTAACCCGACCCATGTGCACCCCTAGAAATCACTTTTGCTCACCTGCGACATCATCTCGCGTGAGATGTGATACGTCTCACGCAAGACATGCCCTGTGACTAGCATCTTGCGCAAGATGCTCCCTGTGTCTCGTGCGAGATGCCCTTCTCTTTTCCTTTTTATATTTTCTCTCTCTTCTAAGGGTCATCACATATACACACACACACGTAAAAAACCATTAACATGAAAATAGGGTAGAAAAAGGGTTGAGTACAAATTTGACATCATCCATGAAAATAGCAAGTACACTTTGTATAATTATCGGTGTCCGTGTAATTGAACACTATTACGGGCACTAACACATGAAAACACTCATTTTAAAAAGTGTCTAAATAAAATTTTAATGCATGATTTTTTATAAGATGGACCCACTCTTTATTTTTTTTTCTTTTTTTTGGTGGTACATAGACCCATTCTTGTTGTGTGTTGCTGATGGCTAATTGCCAACTCCACTTAATTTCTGCCCTCCACTGAAATTATGAAAAAGGAAAGTGATGGTGATAGATATANCCCCCCAATTTGTTATACTCTCCTTCCTTATTGCCTATACTAAGTAGTAACGCCAAAAGAGGCAGCACGCTGCAAATTAGCTCATGAATCTTTATCTCACCTAACTCCCTCACTCCCTCTCATAATATCAAACCGATGGTTTTGTGCGGCTTAGAGAAGGGGGGTTGAATCTAAGCAAAGTCTTTCGCTTTAAAAAAAATTAACATTTCTTTTAAAGTTGTCTCCTAAAAGTTTAGGAGATATCTCCTTGTATTCAGGGAGACAAGTTTTCTGAAAAACCAAAATTTTGAAAACGAAAACAGATTTTCTTTTAAATGATAGGAAATGTAAATAGTGGAGAGAAGAAGAAAAACAAACACAATATTTATACTAGTTCGATTCCTAGTCAGGAATCTACGTCCAGTTCTTCAATTGCCAAAATCTGTTTTTCTTTCACAAAAACTTACAAGCACCAATAGTTCTTCTCAAGAACTCACAAGACAGAAATTTCAAATACAGAGACTTGAACTGAAAATCTTTCTCTCAAGCTCTCTATTGCTCGCCAAAAAACAAACTCTCAAATAACCAATTTTCTCACCAAGCAATAAAATACCAAAATACCAAATCAAAGGATTGAAAATAACATATTCAAAATATGAGAGGTTTGTAGGTAGAGCTCTTGAGGATGTATTTCAATGGTGATATTTTTCTCTCATTTTTCTCTTATGTCTTGTGTGTGTTTAGAACGGTGAAGACACTCCTATTTATACTTGATCCTTGAATATTGAAGCTCAAGATCATCTCCTTTATTTTTGCCATTCTTCCATGATTCCTTCTTGACATAACTCGTGTTCTTTTTTCTTCTGTCTTCAATCAACTCATTTTTCGTTGATGCCCACTTAAGAAGGCTTTTGCACATGTGCTTCAATTTGGTCCTTTTGACTGTTGCAAGAAGAACATGTTTCTTGCTCCTTTTTCCATGAATTTTGCTTTTCAATTTCTTTCTTCTTTCACGTTTTTTTTTTGGTGGCCTTTCCCGTGATTTTATATTTCTTTGGCCATAAGGATAGCTTTCCTTTTTGTCCTATTCTATTTGACTCAACCGTAGCTGCATTATGTGAAGTTACCATGCTTGATTTTTGCTTCCCAACGTGTCTGCTGTTCATTTTTCTTCTTTCCCTTTTCAATTTCATTTCTTCTATATTCAACAGTATATCATTCTGTCAAGGAAATTTGATTTCCTTCATTCATGTCCTTGATAGCATTTACTCTTCCTTATTTCCTTTCTTGTAAAACGTAACTCAAGCTTCCTTGACCCACGAATATTGCTTTTCTTTTTGTTCTATTCCCTTCCTTTTCTTTTAGTAAATTTGTAGACTATATCACGACTTCTGTTAGGGAAAGAACATTTCCTTAAGTGCTGTACTTGACAGCTATATATTTCCTTTTCCTTTTCTTGTTGACTGAGGCAAAGATATGCTTTTCCAATGATACTTTCCATCTATATGTCATTGTCAACTCTTAATTTATATCACTCTCTTCCTTATTTATATTTTTCTTTCCTGATACCATCAGCTTCCTTTTTGCTCATCCTTGTCTTACACTTTCCATTGCTGCTGTAAGATATAATTGTTCCTTCCCAAAATATTTGATTCATTTCTCTAAAAACATTTATGTCTTGCTGCCTTTTTGTTTTTACTCAAGAAACTTGCCAATTTCTTTCTCAATTTGAGACCTGTACGTTGGACCCCTTCAATTTTATGGACTGTGTTTTCTTCAAATATTTGACCATGGATTTTGGGCACCACAACCTTTTCCCTTTTTGTACTAAAGAATAATCTTGGAATATTATGGACCTAACTTTTCCTGAAACACTTTAATACACACATTAAAAAGTTCACATAGTGTTTGTTATCAAATATGATAATTTAAAATTATAAATCAACACAAACAATTCATAAGCCAACCCTCCTTGCTTCACCAACTTCCACTCCACAAGGTTAAAAAAGAATCATGGAAAGCAACGGAAAAGACACCAAAGCAGCAGATTCTGCAGCATCATCTGGTGATTCTGGCCACACCAACAAGACTCGCCTCAACAGGTTCACACTCCTCTGCGCCATTC
Organism: Nissolia schottii; assembly: GCA_003254905.1. Taxonomy (NCBI): domain Eukaryota; kingdom Viridiplantae; phylum Streptophyta; class Magnoliopsida; order Fabales; family Fabaceae; genus Nissolia; species Nissolia schottii. The sequence goes on along the minus strand of QANU01080279.1, from coordinate 118,819 downwards.
TGGCTTCCACCAATTCCGTTCTCCTTGGCTACGGTGAGTGAGTCACTCAATTCCCCCCCCCCCCTTCCCCTTCCCCTTCCTCCTCCTTCGATTGAATTTGTATCCCAATGCGTTATGGATGCATGCAGATATTGGCGTTATGAGTGGGGCAGCCCTGCTGATAAGGGACAGCCTCAAAATCTCGTCGGTGCAAGAGGAAGTGCTGGTGGGGACACTCAACGTCTTCTCCCTAATCGGCTCCCTGGCCTCCGGAAAAACCTCCGATTTGATCGGAAGGCGCTACACCATAGTCTTGGCAGCGTCCACCTTCCTAGTGGGAGCACTCCTGATGGGCCTCGCCCCTTCCTTCCACTTCATCTTGGCCGGGAGAATAGTCGCCGGCGTCGGCGTCGGCTACGCCCTCATGATTGCGCCCGTTTACACCGCAGAGCTATCCCCTGCCATGACACGTGGCTTCCTCACGTCGCTCCCCGAAGTCTTCATCACTATCGGCATCCTATTGGGTTATGTAATCAACTATTCTCTACAGGGCCTACCTCCAAACTTGGGCTGGAGGCTCATGCTGGGCCTCGCCGCCATACCCGCAATCGGAATAGCCTTGGGCGTCATAGCCATGCCCGAATCCCCCCGCTGGCTCGTCATGAAAGGAAGGGCTGGCGACGCAAAGCGTGTTCTCCTCAGGATCTCAAGTAACCCAGAGGAAGCCGAGCTGAGGCTTCGAGAAATGACAACTGGAGGCCCAGTATCGGCCCATGATGGAGCTGGCGCCAGCAATTGGCGTGGGCAGGGTGTTTGGAAGGAGTTGCTTCTGAGGCCCACCCGGCCCATTAGGCGGATGCTGACTTCGGCCATCGGGATCAATTTCTTCATGCAAGCATCCGGAAACGACGCCGTTATATACTACCTCCCTGAGGTCTTCAAAGCGGCCGGGATCCACAGCAAGAAGCAGCTGTTCGGGGTTAATGTTATAATGGGTTTGGCCAAGAGCTCATTCGTTTTGCTCTCCGCGCTCTACTTGGACAAGTTTGGTAGGCGACCCCTTTTGTTGTTGGGCTCGTTCGGGATGGCGGTTTCTTTGCTTGGGTTGGGCCTGGGATCCAAGTTTCTTGAGGGGTCGCTTAGGAAGCCTGTTTGGGCCATTGTGTTGTGTGTGGTGGCCGTGTGTGCTGATGTTTCGTTCTTTTCTATTGGGCTTGGGCCCATTACTTGGGTGTACTCCTCCGAGATATTCCCGATGAGGCTCAGGGCCCAGGGCTCGAGTTTGGCGATTTCGGTGAATCGGTTGGTGAGCGGGGTGGTGTCCATGACGTTCTTGACGATTTCGAACAAGATAACGTTTGGAGGGATGTTCTTTGTGCTGGCAGGGGTCATGGTGGTGGCTACGGTATTCTTTTATGTGTTTATGCCGGAGACCAAAGGAAAGAGCTTGGAAGAAATGGAGACCCTCTTTGGGGATGATAATGTTATGAATAGGAGTAGGAAGCAGAGTCATGATGATAGGGGCACGGAAATGGGCGTTGTTGTTTAGGATGGTCAGGGGATGGGTTGCTCAATTCTGGAATGTATATTGCTTTTTTCTAATCAATAATTTATCTCAAGTCGCAATTGCATGCTATGCCTAGTTGTATCTGAATTTATTGACCCAGAATTTTGAGCCCCCACCAATGCTACTTTTACATCACTAGCCCGCTGTTAGGTGATGGTGTTGGTATGTATATTCCTTTTTTGAAATTAAGTTTAAGAGTATTACTAATAATAGTGTTTTACTTTCATATTTACTAGTTAAGTACTTCAAAATAAGATTACTTTTATTAACGTAATAACACAAATTTGTAATGAATTCACTTTCACTGCCATTATAACTATGCTTATAAGTTTCTTTAGGACGAATACCAAGATCCAACAAAGAAGCATATCACAATTTTTTTCAATGTCAAAATGCAGTTACCAAATGGTGTGGGTCAGAGCAGCACAAAATAAAATGTTTGTCTCAAAGTTAGCATTAGTCCTTGCCAACGTAATGTAGTACTACCAGATTTGGATAGACTTCTAACAATCAGAAATGGAATGCTACCTTGCGTGGCCTTAGGGAGAAGTTCTTAGGGTGACTCTCATTAAAGAGTATGACGCCAAATTTCAGATGACCCAGCCTATTCCTCCATGTCCCTAGAAGATAAAAAAATATTAATTAATTGCCATTTCCATGAACTAGGTTGGTCCCTAATGGACCATCACCAAGGCATTGTTAATTACCTTCTAATTTCTTCTTATCTTCTAACTTACAATTACTATTACAAACTATTAAAGAAGTATTTGAGATAGATTTGTAACTCAAACTTTGAGCGCAACTCAAGAACCGGTAAGATGATAAACATGGATGTTGTAGCCAAGAATGATGATGGAGGTAAGCTTGACAGCGGTGGTATCTACAAAAAACACTTTGATGTTCAAGTAAGCGTATTTCTTAAGTGTTAAGTGTAATTGAGATAAAATGATCGTACCTGAGCATAAGCGTTGCTTTTTCTTATATAGTCTGTCATGGTTACGATTGTTTTGATTGTTGGATAGCCTTTAATATGCCCTTATAACGGTCTAGATGAGACTTAATTGAGCAGATTAATGCCTTTAGAAATGTTCATAAAGCATAAAGTCGCTACACATAAATATGCCGACAAGCATTTATAAACATATTATTGTTAATAGTTACACTTCTTCAATCAATTGTTCCAAAATGAAGTGAGTTCAGTTTGTTGACTTGAGATGAGATGAGGGAAAACTGGTAGAGGTCTTATATTCTCATTCATCTCAACTATACAATCCCTAAGTCAAAACTAGTCCACAAAATAAAAAAATTGTGATTTGCGTGTGTGTGGGTAAAAAAGGCATCTACTGCACTTTATAAGTCACGGGTGCTGCATCCATTGATCAAATTGGTTGCTCTGCTACTTATATCACACGTACCCATGGTTGACATTAATCCAAGTCATATGGCAAAAGGAGTACGAAATTCATGTTTCCACCCACTTTTTTTACGCCGTGTAATAGTACTAGTTACTCAAATTGCAGATTTTTTTTTAAAAAAAAATTTAGCTTCTGCTACGGATTATAAATCACTGTTTCGTCCCATCCGTGAAATAGCCTTATAGAGACCACACTCACTTCAGTTGTGTCTGCTACTCTGCATGATGCTTGCTTCCCTTGCTTGTTTTCAATTCAAAACTTTCAAAACACATTATTATTCTATTATTATACGCCACTATTCAATGAAGTATCAGTGTCTAGACTTTAGGCGCCACGGTGTAATTTTGGTCCAATGCCCTTGTCTTATACTGCAATAGCAATATGTTTTGATACTAACATAACGTTATGGATTTCAAATACTAACCTAATCATTTGTACATATATACACAAATTGGTGTGCCAATCATACAAGTACGTGTGGAATTTGAGGGATTATGCAACATGTTATGTATGCATAGCCAATATAAAAGACAAGCCCATGAAATTGTGCATAAAAGATAGAATAAAGTTGTAAAAAAGGAAAGACTACATGACTTGAGGACCATACGTCATGATCCAAATGTCAAACGCTAATACCTCGCCTAGCTTTTCATTTGACAAACCATAAGCTAACAAAAAAAAATGGGGTTTTTTTCTGAGATGTGCAGAGCCCTTCTTTATATAATCATAAGCAGGGCAAATCAGAGCAACACTGTCAAGAGATCCATGTAATCGTAAATGTTTCCCCTTGTCATCGAGCTTCGTCTGAATTTTTGAAAAAGGCTGTGTGTAACTATGTATGTATCTCTTACCCCTTTGGTGGGGCATCTTGAAGTGGTAAAAGGGCAAGTGCTGCTCTCTTCCATGTGTCTATATGCGTTTGGAAGCTTCCGAGACTTTGAGATTCTCTTCCAGAGACAAATGCCCTTGACCTCATCATGATTCCTTCCCATCCAAGGGCACTTTCTTATTAATCATACACTAGTAATAGCTTTAGAGTGTGTGTTTAGCTTTAATTGGGATAAAGTTTACTCACATGGCAGGAATATTTTAAAATGAGATTATGCATTTTAAAAGGTAAAAATAAAAATTTTTATTATTAAATTATTAAAGTGAGAGTAAGTCTCACTTTTATTTAATTAATTTGATGGTGAAATCTTTTTCACGTTAGAGAATCAAAATTCTTAAATAATTAGATAACATATAAAAGGTGTAATTAACGCATAATTTTATGCAGAAGTGAAGTGTATAGTACTCACTAAGATTGAAGTCATGACTTCAAACCCTCTAATCTTTGTCTTCTAACAACCGGACTAGTCGAGCAAGACACGAGCATGTTGACAAAGTCACTAAATATATCCATTTAGATAGGAACATGCGAAAGGTGACAATAATACCTTTGTCCTCCAACCACACCCCCCCCCCACATCTTAAATCTCGAAAAATCAAATTACAAGTATATTATTTTTTTCCTATTCTCTCTCTTTATGTGTGTGTTAAACATGCACCGTCAACCTTTTACAAATTCAAAGGAATGGGAAATATAATTGAGCCCCTCACTTTTTTTTTTATTATGTATAAACTTTAGAAAAAAAATTGTGTAATCCAAATGCATTATACTTTACATAATTTAAACTACATAATTAATGATATTTTAATTATAAATGGTAGATCTTTTTAATTTATTGGTTGAAATGTCATGATTTAGAATAAATCTAATATTATGTTATAGGATCACACAAAAAATTCTATCATTCATTACCCCTTTTCCAAAGTCTTTCGTTGAAAATTAGAAGGAAAGAAAAGGTAACAATCAACTGTAGAACGTAAAAAAGCGGAATTATCGGTGCATGGTAGTGTCATTGGGTCTTCTCTAGTCCTTTTTTTTTCAGTGAGTGCGACAAAAATTTATAGGTGCTAATGGAACAAATTTTGTGGTGTGATTGTAGACTGTATCATTTTTTATATATAGTTTTTTATTTTGCCTATTTTGAGCTTTAATTAGAATTGTTCTTGGTCCTCTTGTTTCTCCCTATTAAAATAAAAGATTTGTTTCACTGAATTTTTATTAGAGATTTATAATGAGATCTTATATGGTTCTTGCTGAGTATTATTGAGTCTCATTGAATTGGCTAACCTTAGCTAGTTGGTTTTAGAGGTGTGGTTGGTTTTGTCATTCTTTTCTCAAACTTGGGGCTTCCTTTCGTACTCACAACTTATCCAAAAGAAAACAAGAAAAGGGTTACAATCAACTGGGAAAATAGATGGTGGGTTAGGTTGATCGGCTTAGCATATTATTGAGATCTATTTTTTTGGTCTAGGATTAATACTGGTATCAATAATTATTGAAATATGCAGAGCAGAAACGAAAGTGAAATGGGAACTACCGACACCATTTTTGATTCCAATGATATAGTCAAGGGTCCCTATTCAAAGATTAGTTACATACAGAAACAGAATGCTCAGTTCCCCTCAACTGAGTGCTTCTATAAATATAGGTACTAGGTAAGTAGTATTAGGTAAAGAGACCATTCTATGTCCATATGTTAAGAGATAAGCCTAATTTGTTTTTCCTTTTTCTGATGGAAGCATGTTCTGAAGGTGGTTGAGCTTGCAAAAAGAACCCATTGCAAGAAAATGGGCATTAACCAATCGAATGTCAATTAAAATGGGATTTTAGGATCTAATCTGTTTTTTTGGCTGGAAAAGGAGGAGGGCGTTGTGTGGAAGGGGGAGACAGGAAATTAATTTAAAATTTCTATTACATAGTACCTACAGACATTATATCTCGTGTGATCAATAGATACTCCTCCTTGACATTCGTTAATATATAATCATAGAGTAATTAATTAAAATCCTTAGATGGGCTTGTCATTAAGAAATTAGCTTGTAGAAGAAATTCTTATATTCATCATGATGTAAATGATTTTTACATCACAAGTATAATCTTTATTTTTAATTGCTTTCTCTCTCCAATAGTTTATCTTGTTTCAAGAAGCATCAATATTTTAGATGTATTATGGTGTATGAATCTTGAACACCATAGTCTATATAAGAACCCCTCATTTTGTAGTACCGTCACTACATATGCATCTAGGCGTGAACAATCAATTGAAATCTAACCAGATAAGCTATTGGAAAGCCTTCAATGCTTCCTGATTTCATCTTGTACTTTGAACCGCACTTTTAATTCATGATATACTTTCCACACAGAAAGAGTTAAGAAGAGGAAAAACAAAAAAACAAGTAATTCTCATGTTTGTTGTTTCAAAGTAAATCTACTTTTATTCGCGTATCACGGGATGTACAAGAAATCAAGTTTAGGTAAAGATGCTTAAACTGTTGTTGAAAAGGCTACGCTATTTTATTTTAATTATATTTTTCTTAATCGTGTATTACTAGGTGGTACCATCCAGCTCCTTTTTTGTTTCTACTACTAATATTTGAAATTCAAAACACCATTAAGCGCCTTCAACTAATTCAATTAACGTCCTTGGTTGATGATAGTGGTCCCCTACCACTACATAAGTCCCAGAGCAAACATACCCTTCACTTAATAATTAGTGTACTATAATTAGTCAATTAATATTATACTAATAGTCATGCAATTCCACTAATTTTCACGTCAAGTACTAGGAGTAAGCACCCTCCTTTTTCATAAGACTAATCTCGGTATTATGAATCTCATCTTCTCGGATACAAAAGGCATTGATTGATGTTGATCATGAATCATGATGAGATCTCTAGAGAGGGAAACATTTTTACTTGGTCCGCAAGTGACAATTTTTTTTAACTTGTGGAGGAGAAGTGAGAATTGAGCTTGTATAGTAACCCACTCCCATGCCCTAGTGTTGGTGCTTATCAAGGAAGTTTTTTTGCTTTTCAGAGTTTCACGCCTATCCCAGTTGAAAGTTAGAAAGAAAAGTTAAAAAAGGACGTAGGGGGAAAAAAAAATTGACACCACAAATTAATTTACACCTTACCTCTTAAGAAGTTGAAATGGGTAAAAGTTGTAATTAATGCATCAAGCATAACACTAATCAAATCACTAAATGAAATATTCACCAAAAACTATTATGCAATATTAGGCCACATGTAATGTCATATGTCAATTTTGAATGAACACGTGCTCTGTCACATGGCTAAGTTAACTATCACGTTAACGTCTAACTTGACAGTAGGAACTAAATTTTATCAAAAAAAATTCAAAGATTATTTCTTAACAAAATTTTTTTCAGGTGTAAAATACAAAAAATATAATTTTACAAGGACTAAAAATATATTTAATACATATTACAACATTATATTTAACCACACTCGATCTACAAGTGAATTCTATAAACTTTATTGAAGATATATTATTTATGACTAAAAATATTTTAGGTTATCGATAAATTATCAAGATTTAGTTTAGGTTTTTTTAAAAAAATACATTTGATTTTAGTCTAAACATATAAAAAAATTACATAATTTAATCCTAACTCATGAGACTCTATTAATTAATGGCGTGAATAATGCAATTAGTGTCATGTTAGTAGTGTTATGCGAACAATATAAACTCATTTGACTCATACCTATTATTTTACTCAAATTTATTACTAAACCATGATTTATCCACCACCATCCAAAAATGAGATAAATTATGGATTGTAAGTTGAATTATGGATCATATGAATTTATTTTATTCATGTATCACTGTTAATGTTACACTCTATTAATAATTTTAATAATTAATAGAATTTCATTAATAATAAAAATTAAAATTACATAATTTCACTTACTGGACCAACTAAAACCAGATAATTTTTCATATGTTAAATTTTAAGTGTCAGATATGTGTGCATACTAATTTTATTCGAAGCCCATAGGTCAATTAGTCCTGTTACAAGCGTTTTCTATTCTACGCTAATCAAAATTCTCTCCTCGTTGATCCAAACACTAGACAATCCAGATAAAAATGAGAACGAGAAAAAACAGTATAAAAGAGCACCACCACCACCAATTTTATATATATATATATATATATATATATATATATTAGAGTTTTCTTAACAAATTTTTTAAATAAAATTTTAAAAAAAAACTTAAAATTCTATTAAAAATATAAATCTTTAATATAATAAAAGTATTAAAACCTTAAATACATTCTACTTTAAGTTATTTTTTAAGGAGAAAACCTTGATTTACTATATCAACTTTTTTTTTTAACAAAAATTGCTTATGTAAAATACAAAAATTAATCAGTTAGTTCCTCTATTAATTTTTTAATAATAATTTCTAACGTAATATTATAATAGTTTAAAATTTTTGGCTAAAATTATCCATATAAAATATAAAAATTAGTCACTTTAATCTTTTCATTATTTCTTATATTAGTGGCTGCAATTAGAAAATTAAAATTGACAGAGATTTTAACTTAATTGATTTTTATATATTATGTAAACAATTTTGGACAATAATTTTTATTAATTATAAAGTTGACTAAAGGGAGAATCTACTGAAATAAAACAAAATTAAGGTTTTTTTTTTTTTTTAATTCCACGTTAGCTGAAGCCAATTTTTTCAATTTAAAAATTAATACGAGTTTTTCCCACTCTCGGTTTCTCATGCATTTATTTATATCTCTCGCTCCTTTCTCCCATTTTTGCTCCTTCAAGAACAAAACGCCCCTCTCACACTCTCACTCTTCCCCCATTCCCTCTCTGCTGTCTGCCACCCATGGAAAACCGTCTGAAAATGCGAATCTCTCGCATGTTCCGTTCCTCATTCGGGTCTTGCCGTACCCGCAACTTCACCGACGTCATGGAGAAAGCAGTTTTCTCCCCTCCCAACAACCACCGCCGCCCCTTCCACCACCTCCTCTTGGAGGAGGCCGACGACCCCCCTAAACCTCTTCTCTTCCCCACCATCTGCAGACCCAAAATCTCCCAAACTCCGAAAACGTTGTCGTTTAAGGACTCACTCCCAAGACGCAGCAGAGTCTCGTCATCACCCTTCGACGGCAGGTTGTGCCCCCCTGCATCCCCCCTCAACACAATCCACGAACAAGACTTCGCTGTTCATTTCTACGAAAAAACGAAGAAAAACAGAGCAATACAGAGCAAGACGAAAAGGAAGAAGAAGATGAAGAGAATGGCGAGTGCCCAGAAGAAAAGGGACATTTTCCCCTTCAACTCTTGCGCCAAAGACACCAACTTTGGTGGCTACTGGTGGTACAGCAGCGACGACGACGACGAAACCGACACTCTCTTCTCCTCCAAGAGCCTCTCCTCCGATTCCTCCAGGTCCCGCCGCCGCCACCACCGTTCCCGCCGGAAAAACAGCTCCGGCAGCGGCGACCGGAGCTCCGAGATGGGGGTGATGCCGCTGCAGGGGAAGGTGAAGGACACGTTCGCGGTGGTGAAGCGATCGAGCGATCCGTACAACGATTTCAGGACCTCGATGGTGGAGATGATCGTGGAGAAGCAGATATTTTCCCCTTCCGGTTTGGAGAATCTCTTGCAGTGTTTCCTCTCTCTCAATTCCTATCGTCACCATAACATCATCGTTGAGGTCTTCACTGAGATTTGGGAAGCTCTGTTCTCTGACTGGGGGCTTTGATTATATTATTATTATTGTTATTAGAAATTAAGAAGAAGAAAAAAAGAGGAGAGAAGAAAGAAAAGAGCAAGTGCTGTCTTATCTTCTGTTTTTCTCTCTGTTATTTTGTTTTTAGTTTTCTAAGGAAATTAGTTTAGTTCTTCTAACTTAGTTTTGCATGTATGATATTCCATCTTTTTTCGACTCAATTTAATGAGTTTTCATTTTTCTTGTTAGACATTTCGTCTTCTAACAAACTGAGACTGAGCTAAATCTTCTTTTATGTGCCTTTTGTTTTCTCTAGTTTTGTTATTGTTTTTACCTTCAAGAATGTGTTAATTCTTCATATGGATATATGCGGACAAAGAACTGCGTTTTCAAAGGTTGGTGGTAAAATTGTGAAAAGGCCTAAAAAAAGGAGCACTTGTCTTGTTTGTGGGAGTGCCAGCTTTTTTTCAAAAAGTTTTTTTTCCTTCTTTTTTTCAATTTTTGTGTGGAAAAGAAAGCTCAATGGGAATGGGAAAAGAACAGAGGCTTTGGGTTGGACTCGTGAGGCTGAAGCTTGAAAATAGATGGGGATGGGATGCTTTGTTCTGATTTTGATTTGAATGATGGAAAGGTTCTTGAGAAAACACACACAAGCTCTGTGTGTCACTCTCTCTCTCGTGTGGTAGTTGAATTGGACCTTTTGAAATTCATTTTTTATGACTTGGATATGCGCCAAAAGAATACAAAAAGGTAGTAGCTTGTTTTTCAAAAGTCCCAATTATAAAGAGAAAATGAAAGAGGTTCTTTTAATCTTTCCATTGAAATTAGTAGGTTATCATTACAAAACTCCCAGTCTTCTCACTTTGATATTATAAGTAGCTTTTTAACTTGTTTAAGATGAAAGTGAGATGTGAATTTAATATGGATATACTTGTAGCAAAGAGATTATGGATATGCTTATGATCAATCAAGGTTAATAATCTACTTAACACTTTTATTATTTACAAAGGGAATATAGATACTAAGGTTATTTTAAAACGGAAATGCTTTTATTCATTAGATACTAAGGCATGATAATTTTCACATAAGATACCTTGATGAGAATAACTATTTTGGGTATTATAATCTTCTTGATGGTTTGACTGTTTGAGTCGCTCTCCGCTTCCCTAATTTTTTTCTTTTCCAAGCTAAAAATGGAATGAAAAAAAAAAGGTAATCCAGTTAAAGGTGCAATGTTGACCTTATCTCTGTAACAATAATTTACTATTCTCATGAGACAGAAGGGGATTCACATGACATGATGCAACTATTTCTATATCCACACTTGTTTTTAATTAATAATTGCCAAGCTGGAGAACCAAGATGCAGATTAATATCACAAGATAACAATCTTATTTGTCTCTTGCATCATGAGTTACACATGATATAATATGAACAACTATTACCCAGTAGCTGCATGAATAAATGCATTTTTTTTAATTTATCAGATGGATATTTCTCATGTCATATAAAAAACAATTGGTGACTGATTAATACTGTAATTAATAAGATTAATTGTCACATGCCAGTACACAACAAAATCCAAAAGTCAATTAAATCAGGCATCCAAAGATAAACAGGAAAAGAAAACCAAAAGAAAACCAATTTAGTCTGTTTGGTTTTGTCTGCTGTTGGCACACACCAGAGACAAAATAAATATAATTGTTTGGTAACTAAAAACAGGTTGAGATTGTTGTATTATTAACCAAGTTCATTTTCCATCAATGTATTTTCATTATTTTGAGCAGGACAGAACAAACAAACACAAACACACCCTCTAACGCCAAGCAATGTTTGTCCCAGAGACGGAGATCATGTTGTTTGTCATCACTATATTTATAAAAAAAAAATTAAATTAAATTAATAAGAGATCACAAAACTAATAATGGTTGGGAGGAAGGATCTAGGACTATTCATGTACATATATCAATGACAAGCAAAGATATGTTGGGTCCTGATGGGACTATAGACTGCTGCTTCAACAAACAAATTGAAATTAAATATCAAATATAATATGTGACCAATATAAGAATTTAGAATTTTTAGATAGAAAAAAAAATGTAATTAAATTCCATTGGCCACCGCCCCTAAAATAAATAAATGAAAAAATAAAAGAAGGAATGGGAGGGGAATTAGGATTGGTCATGTGTGTTGTCAGAGGGTCGAAACGTACAATTCCAATTCCATTATGCAATCTGCCAAATGCCAATGAAGCTGAAACATCAATTTGGGGAGCGTTATGTCAATTTCAAAATGAAGGGGTTTTTGCTGCTTAAAAACTGAAACGAAAGAGAAGGCACAGCAGAATGAGAAAAACTGTTAAGAGGGGGGCTTTGCAGAAAGAATATAAATAAAACCAAAAACGTTTCCATCTTTTTTCTATTACTTGTGGCCAAGTGGGGACTGCAGCATAGGCTAATGCAAATTCTCTAAGCATATTGATAGGAATTTAACATTACATCACGAGTTTGATTTGTTGTTTTTGTGGCAATCTAGGACGTCGCATTCACATTGGAGAGAGATTAGTATTAAGCAGTACTACTGTAAACAGTGTAATGCCAATTTGCCTCAAAATGGAAAGCAGATTAAAGGAATGTCTGCTAGTGGTCAATCCATTATGTCTCTCTGGATTTTTGCTTGCAACTCTCTTTTCATTTAATGAAATCGCATTTTTTGGGTTCTTGAGCCCCAAATCTCATTGTCAAGGCACAAAACCAAATACCGGTTGCAATTAATTTTCGGCCATAAAAAGGGCCAATTAATTAGATGCATTGGGTGTCGGTTTCTGCACAATGGGCCTCCATAAAGTAACTTATTGGGCTGCCCCTTACTACCCTCTTTCCTCCTATTCTACGTATGCTCTTTGTCGTTTAATACCCAAGGTTTGGGCTAGCTTCAAATTGTCACTTTCGTCTACCATTTTTTCACAACAAGCTCTTAATGCTTGAAATTTAAATTTCAACATTTTTTTTGCTAATCAATTGGAGTTTTGACATGTACAAGAACAACAGGTTTCGAATTAAATTGTGATCTTTTAACGACAAATTCTTTTTTTTATAAACGAAAGTTTAAGTGAGTTTAATACGGATTATTTCATTTAGGTCAAGACATGTTTTCAGATTCTTTGAGCGATTATAAATATACTTACTCGTAGCTTACTAAAATGACTCTCATGTTAACAATTAGAATTAAAATGCGTCCATTTGAAATACAAGTTAACTCCTTATCAATTATGTTAACCATTTTTGCCCCAACAATTCATATGCTAACGAAGTCTAAACTACTTGTAGATGCAATTGTTGAGTAGGTGGATATAACTAGGGATCTCTCATAGTCATGTAATCATCACTTAAAACATCTTTTTCTTAAAATTCAATGCAACACTTAATTTTTCAATATATAGCGGAATGTTGAGAAGCATCATTGGCCATCCCCAAATTCATTTTTAGACGAAAATAATAGTAGTAATAAATTAGGTAAAAAATAATGGTTGTGGTTGATTGCGCTTGCAAACAAAACAGAGGGATATACCTCTTTGCCGGGGGAAAAAAGGCACAGAGAAATTAAGACTTACTTTTTTAGAATACATTGGAGAGATTTAAACTACGAAAGGTAGGACATTAATGTAAGTTGAGGTACAACTTATCAACTAATCACAATTAAAGGGGCAATTTTAGTTGGAGATTTAGGACCTGCTTATAAAAGTAAAAGTAAGTTTAGTGAAGCAACGTCTTTATCTTGTTTTCAAACCTCTGCAACATTCAAAATAAGTTTTAAGTATAGGGTGGCTAATTTAATTACCTAGCACAAGTGAGTGATTGTAACACATAAAGGCAGGTCGGTAAATTAAGCCAATCAATCATCAACGTGATCAGCGATTAGGAGGAGAAAAGCTGCCAAAAAAATATTGAACAGAATTTTTGCCTTTCTCTTTTTCTAGAAAGGCACAATTCAACAACCGCCCGCTCCTTTCATCCTCCCAAAGAGGCTACATACCAACTCCACCATCAAAAAGTAAAAGCAATCAAACTTGCAAAAATTTATTCCTAATGGGAGCAAGTCACAATCTTCCACATAATATTTTTGAGCGAGAAGCCAAGTTTTGGGCTTGTGGGGTCCTGCTACGAAGCATATACAAAATAGCAGTTTTATTATGTGGACATCTTTTTTTTTTTTTTTTTTCAAAAACTTCACCTTTCACCTGATCTAACTTGAAATAAGTTTAGGATAAAGTAATCTCACTCATAATTTTTGTGATAAAAGTTTAAACCTGTATTACTTATGGTTGGCGACACAAATCTAATATATTGTCTTATCAAAAGCATGTTTAATTATTGAGATGTGTCATTTGAATTTATCTTATGTGAGACACGATGTTAATACACGTATTATTTATTGTTGGATGAGATTTTGAACATCATGTTAAAATTTAATTCAATAATAAACAATATGTAAGTCGATACAATATTTTACATAATATAAATATAAATAACATTTATTTTAATGGTTTTATCGGGAGTAAAGTAAACTAGGAGAAAATTAGATGATTTTAATCCAAAGAAAACAGAGGGGAGCGTGTGAAAACAAAAGAGAAATAATTACACAAAAAAGGAAGGGGAAGCCGATGACAGAAAAGGGAATCCAATTTGATGATGATGAAAAAGGAAAAGCTAAAGAATCTTTCATTGCTTCTGTCTGTCACCCATATAAAGAAGATCTTTCATCACTGAGTTCACAACCCAACAACATCATACAAAAAACAGACACACACACACACGGGGTCTTTACCTTCTGTTCTGTTCTGTGTCTGTCCGTTTCCCTGCTGCACCAAAGTACAACACACAAGATAGACAATCTCATAATTTTATAAAGGAATCAGCACTATCAGTGACATCAACACAATGGTGATAAGAATCCCCATTTCGAACACCAAGGAGTTTTTCCAAAAGGCTCTCCGTAACTTCAAGTCTTTCTTGTGTCCAGGCTACCAAAAGCTTCCTAAGACACCGCCACCGCACAATGGTCGCTTCTCTTTCTCTGCCGCCGCGGCCACTGTCATGGACGTGGACAATAATAACCACAAGAGCTATGAGGAATTAGAGAAATTCTACAACGACTTCACTCACAATTGGGATAAGAAGCCAAGTAAAAGTAGCAAGAAGAAGAAGAAGAAGAAACCCGTGTTGTTGTCAACTCAAGCAAAGCAGGAAAAAGAGGTACAAATTGAAAGGCATCGCCATCATCATCAGAAGAACAAGGGGACAGAGCAAAAAGAGGAATGTGACAACCGAAACAACAAGACAAGTTCAACGCATCAAAGGGGGAGGCAGCAAGATTCATCGCTCAATCCAATGGTGGAAAAGAAGCTGAGGGAGTTGGAGATGTTGGAGATGAGCGATGTGGATCACGTGCTGGACATTGAAGAGGTTCTTCACTACTATTCTCGACTCACTTGCCCCTTGTATCTCCAAATTGTCGATAAATTCTTCATGGAAATTTACACTGAGTTCTTTGATCCTGCGAGGTCTTAATTAGGTTCTGCCATTTCTTGTTTATGAATTTGTTACTCCTATCATCATTTAACGTTCCATTACAAGATGATTCGATCTCATTGTTTTGTGTGTAAAATCTTCAAAGTATTAGGGTTGGCCAATGGATCAAGTTGACGCGTACGTACGTAGTTTGATACGAAACAAGAAGTTAGAAATTGCTTTTACTTTTTCTTTTACCGAATATACATATGGATAATGGATGCTTTTTACATCTTCAAGGACCGGCAAAAATCATTTCTACTCATACACGGGCTATTGTTTATATGTATTAAAGGCTAATAGTATAGTTATTCAGTTTAAAAACTAAAGTAAATTAACAAACTAAGTGATTCTTTGATTAAATATAGGAATTTATTGTTCCTTTTCGTCTAAAAATAATTGTCTCATTATATTTCATATTAAAAACAAAATGGACATGAAATGGGCTCGATGCAGCCCGACATATAATCACTTAACAGGTAATGAGGCCCATATATTCCTTTGTAGAAAACAATGAGCCCAAACTATCCAATTTTTGATAACCGGCGCTTCTCTTTTTGTCGTCGCTCCAGTGAGGCCTTAATGACGGTCCAAAGCCCATGCGCTTTCTTATGAATGGTATGGAGCCCATTTCTCATTTGGGCCCATCAGATACTACAAATGTGCTTCGGATATGGTTACTTGGCTCAATTGCCATGCGAATAAGAAGGAAACGAATGCACGTAATTACTGGAGTCACAAAAAACGTGAATTCATAACTAATAATGTACAGATGCAAATGTTCTGCACCAAATAAGCATGGTAGAACCCCGCTTACTTATCAAGACATGAAAGGAAAGCCAAATTCAGGAATCCCAGTGAGTCAGTGACATACCCATGCCAATGATGATTTAGGGTATTCTTCATATAATCGACGTGTTTGCACCTGCCCTCTTCTTTGCTTTAGGATTTAGCTCTTTTGAACTAAGGATACAATTTAGAGCTTAAAGTATACAGTGTAATTACTTGTTAAGTAGAAAACCAGCTATTTAAGTTATCATGCTTAATTATATGATTAGAAGATAGTTGAAAATTATTTCTTGATTTAGAACCTTAAAAAAATAATGAGTTTATAAGTCATTTCACTTATATATTTTTTTCTTAATTTATTCTTAAGGTTGAGTTTAATATCAGAGACATGACAAGTGAACAAATGTAAAAAGATAAAAAAAATTTATGTACTTTTTTTACGTCACTAAAATTGAAACAGAGACAACAAAAAAAGAAATTACTTAAACAATATATAATTAAAATTTGAAAGGACAATTTTTTTTATTTTTTATTTTTGTCCCATATTTCTATTATGCTGTCTACCAAACACACTCTAATTGATGTAAAATTTCATTACTCACACTTGAAATCACAACTCCATTCATATTCCAAGAAAATGGGGGTCAATGTCACCTGACAAATTGAGGCTGCAGTGGGGGAAAGGAGGAGGCCACTAGTATTTCACCGCTGTCTCTGTCAAATAGCTTATCTCAGGTCTGGTAAAATAGATGAGCTAGCGGTGAATATAAGGGGCATATCTATTAATCTAGCTACCCTAACTTAGCTAGCAGATACGATCCATCTAATTACCTTACCGTCATAATTTTCCCAATTGACCTCATAGCTACCAAACACGGTACTAACTTTAAAGAATTAATGGAGCCTGCATGATAATATATAAATTGTCACTTTCATTCCATCCGTTGAATAGTTCCCCTAAAGCTACCTAGCCAGCCTTCGTACAAAGCAATCAGGATAAAATGATGAGAAATTTAAGACACAACGGAAAAGATGCATAATATTGTTGACTAATGGTAATAGATATTAAATGTCCCTCAGTACTATATGGCCCACCAACCATAGCTTAAACCCCCATTCTCAAGTGTTACCTTCATCGTTCAGTACATAGCAGGCATCAATTTGTTTGCACATTGCAATTAGAAGTTCGTTTTATTAGCCCAGCTATATATATGTGTGTGTGTGTGTATATATATATATAGTTTTACATGTCATTTTTATGTCATGACTCATGAGTGAGTGGGACATAACAAAATTGAAGGCTTGATATCGATCCCCCACTGTGAGGAGGGACGAAATTGAGAGAGAGATTTCACCAAAGTGGAAATTAATTGCAACATGCATGCTTTTGGAATCCCAAGTACATGTGGAGTGAGGGATTATATTGATGTAAATTAAATGGATTGAATAGGATGAGGACAAGTTGCAAAGTGATGGTCCATGTGGAAAAACCTACCCCTGGCTGCTGCTTGGGCTGGCCCTGTTCAACAGAAAGCTCCTACTAGAAAGTGTACATAGATGACAAGTACCATTCTTGAAATTCTTTTCTCGTGTCTCATTTAAGTCTTACTGCGTCTCTTTGCAAAACAACTCCTCTCTCATGCATACCAAATTTGTGCACTATGTAGTCCTCTTCTCCCATCTTTCCTTTCTTCCTCCCCCAACTAATGCATTTGTCATGCTCATTCTCACGCACGCCTGCATGTCTTGCCCTTTTCATCCACGTAATAATTATTATTTTTTAAAAAAATACTATTTGCATTAATTTATACATCTTTAAAATAATATAAGAGACTGTTAAAATTTAAAACTCATATCATTCCACAAAATTCGAATTCATTTTTAACTAATAGTTAAAGAATATCTCCAAATATATATATATCTTATGTTAAAGAAAATCTCATAAATAAACGAGTACAAATAAAATTTAAATTAAAGTTGAGCACGGACAAAAATCCAAACTTCCCCTCCATGCATTATGATATTGGGAATTTGTGTGTGCAAAGATTTGACAAATATCTCTTAAGAGTTCTGTTACACGTATACAAAAAATCATATACCATACATACACATCGTATTTATATACATAAAATTTGTGTTTTAACTCATGTAATATTTGTGCACTTAATTAAATATAGTTGAGAGTATCATTTACAAGTTTGTAATGTTTGTGCACTCGTGAGAATAAAGTTTGTGCATTATTAATAGTGTATGAATGAGTGTATGAAATTGGATGTATATGTAACATTTTTTATTTCTTAATTGCTCTTGGACCGCATCACGAATTGATCAGCGCTAATAAAACAAAACAATCTCTGCTTGATTTGGAACAAACCGTGTTTCCGGGTCTACTAATAGCCACGAGAAATTAACAATGCTCGTGTCTACGGAATTGCTTAAGCCGTCAAACCTCTATCCCCCAAATGAACCAATCATTGTTTGTCACATCCATGAAAGTTACATTACGTCCCAAAGCTTCTTAGTCTCCGTTGGTGTCAGACTTCAATTTGTAAACAGCTTTCGTCGACCCTCATCATCATCTCTCGCTTTCTCTTGTTGTACATTATCACGCTAATTTTGAGATGGGCACTCTCTTTGTACATGGACCCTTTATCTTACTATATTAGTAGTGTTGTGCCGAGTCTTTAATTTGTCCCAACTTTCAAGTTCATAAGCTTTTGCTTTTGTGCGTGTAAATTAATTTATACAACTAAAAAGAAGGCTAGATATGTAGGAATTAATTAAAAAAGTTAACAAATTAATCAGTTGTAGTCATACTTATTGTTACAAGCAAAACCGTCACAGCGGGAATGAATCCTTTTAATTAAAAGTTCCACATGATATTTGTTATATGTTAAACCCTAGCTACCATTAATTTTTCATTATTCAATGTATTGGCCGTCAAACCTCTATTCAATGACACACTTGTTAACAAAATCATCTTGAATAATTGTTTACCTTTTATTTTTGTATTTTTATAAATAATTGTCCACTTCCTAACTTTAAATAATATTAATTACTTCTTTTCGCACCATATATTCCTATTAGATAAACTTAGCAGAGAATGACAGACAAGAAAAAAAAATAAAAATAAAGATATTAAATAAGAATAATTTAATAAGATCAAAATCAAGATTCACACTTAACATGCTGTCGGCAATAAAGGGCTTACCAATGGTTCTGTCCCTGACAAGCGGATATATACATAGAGTGAATTGAGTTGATATCAGCTTTTTAACCGTTTCTCTTCCTCCACGAAATAGTAAGGTACCTAGGCAAATAAGTAACGTTGATTCTAATTATAACCCTAAGTCACCCTCAGGACTGTCAGTGGTCATGCATTCGTTCATCTAAAACAAATGGCGAATGGTCCAGCACAAAGATATAGAATACGTACCCAATTAGACGGTTATTACAATTAATTTTGTATTGGACCACGAATATTTAAGAGAGTAAATTCAAATCACGGTCCAAATTGATGAGTATATATTTAGCATCATGCCTATATATACCTGTACTGCACAATAGGAATGCTGAGTAATCCTGGTTAGTTTCACGTGCGATCTGGACCATATAGGTTGTATTTCATATGGGCAGTACGTAGGGCAGACTGGATGACTGGTAGCATAAAGTTGGCAGGACGGTGTGTGAAGTTGGCAGAAATATTGGTTGAAATTGGTTTTATATCATATTAAAAAATTGAATTTGACCTAACTCAACCTTAAAAATTACATAGCAATTTCAAAAAGAAGTGTGCGACTTAATATCCTTCAAATTCGAGGTTGACATTTGGGGCTCAATTAACACCTTTGTCAAGATGGAAAATCTTCTGATAAAGTTCTCCTTTGGTATGAAACTCAGAGACTGAAATTCTGCTTTTCATTGAAGGCGAATTGCCTTATATATCAACATACAGCACAACGATTGCTTGCGGCACAAGCAAGTTAATTAAACCATGTGAAAATAATTAAATATAACTGTCAAAGCCAGCTAACTTAACAAACAAACTAACTTCTATAAACCTTAGCTAGTTGAGCATTCAAAATATCCTATTTTGGATGATTATCTAATATCTTCCTCCAATAGTTAGTGCTACTTTTAATGTTAAATCTAAAAAAACAGATTGTGCAAACAATCTCAACTAGACAAAGATTTGCATCACTGAAAGTTTCTTGCAATCTATATTCAGGCACACAGTTGTTGGGATTTAAGCGTGAATATTTTAAGAAGTCTTATATTTGTTAATGATAAATTAAGTGAATGATATATAAGTAAGAAGATTCATAAATTCATTGTCTTAAGGTTTTATGTTAAGATGTTATGATTGATTTGCTTGTGTGATTTCTCACTTAGCCCATCAATATTAACCTTCCCACACTACATGAAAAACGCTCATTACCATTAGAGTTACCGTCGAATTTTTTTTGCAATTACCATCAATTTATTTGCTTGCCGTTGGACTTACCATCGGCAAATGGGCTGATGGTAATAACCTCAATGGTAACTTATTACCGTCAGACCCATATAACCAACGGTAATTAGCGTCGGTGACGGTCGACGGTAATAGCGGTCCAAGGACGGTTCGTATTGAACCGTTTACCGTCAAATAAAATCGACAGTAATGATATCAATATTTTATTTTGTATACCGTCGATTAATACTGGCGGAAATTAAATAATATTTGTACTAATAATATAAATATTTTATTACGTATACCGTCGGCTAATTCGGACGAAAATTTGATGATATATATACATCATGCGTTCAAATTACTATCGACTATAGCCGACATCAATTATGAATATTACCGTCGAAATGTTACTATGAGAATATTTTGATAGTAAAGATAATTAATTTTTTAAAAAATATATTTAATTATTATTTTATTTTTATTATTATTCCAAATATTAAACTATTATTTAATGCAATAAATTATATATGAAATAAATATATAATTATATAATTATTAAATTAAATAAATATTAAATTGAACAATATGTTTAGTAATTATAATAAATAATTTAATATTACCAAAATATGACAATGCATATAAAATTAAAAGGTATTATTTAAAATTTTATTAAATAGATGTACATTTAATTAATTAATCCAATTAATGTTTTTATTAAATATAATAAATAATTATATAGAATATACAACTAAATAGTTACCTATTTATTTTAATATATAAATAATAATCTATCCTTATAAATAATTAACTACTAAAAATGAATTTGTGAAATAAAACTTAATAAGAAATTACATATAATATTTAAATAAAATTGTGTTTCAAATTCTCAAATAATTAAATATGCTTTTCTGAAAGTTCAAAACTGACATCGTAACTTTTAGAACATAGTTCATCATCGAACTCTTCTTCTTTTTCACTATCATTGTAAACATCGACTTCTTCATCACTTGCATGTTGTTCGAGGTTAAGGAGTTCAATAATGTCAGGATGATCGTCAAATATACTGCTAGCTAATGTCATAGGCAACGGAGAGTCAACGATTATCATTTCCAGGATAGGCTCTAGCAGTTGATATGCTTGACCAAATGTATCATCTGAAAATTCTGTGTCATGAAACTCAATTCGATCACTTGGCTTGCATTTCATCACAACTTTCCAACTTGATTGGCTAGCTCTCGGATAATTTGTGTAATATACTTGTCTTGCTCTTTCAGCAACAATAAACGGATTATACCCCATTTACCGCCGTGTAGGATTAATCTCAGTGGTCTTGTAGTCGAGGTGATTTCGAGTTCTGTTTGGGTCATACCAATCATAGCAGAAAAGTACAACATGATGAGATGGACCGCAGTGTGCATATTCTAATTCAATAATTTGTTTAAGTACTCCATACTAATCATTGGTTGTTTCCGCAACATTAGAATATTCACCCTTAACCCAAACCCTACTATTGTTTGTTTTTTGTCCAATTGCCCATTCAGATATGTGAAACTTGTAGTCGTTAACAAGACAAATGGGTCAACTAATTGATTTGTTCATAGGTCCCCAAGACAAACTCATCAAGTGATGGTTGTTGCTACAATGACTTTGCACCTATATTGATTTTAAAACTAAGTTATACGTATTCGATTACGATAAAGGAAATCGTTTGATTGAAATATATAATTTATAGTTAAACACATACATAATTTGCAAACCACGAAGGAAACATTTGATCATCGCATTGATCACCAAAGTGTTGTTGAAACATCTTGAAAACACGCATTGACATAATTAACATTTTTAGAAACTGTGTATTAACAAATTAAACAAGATTATAAGGACTGATTGAACTTACTGGTAATATGGAAGCATTACTTCATAATTCAACAGAACAACCAAGTGAGCTGCCACCCTTTCTTGCGCATTCAACCAACAAGCATTTGTTCTTCCAGCTGAGCATCCAGTTTGATTGAAAATTGAAAACATTGATTGATTAAGCATTGTACCACCATCATCGTTACGTCCTATTATGGTTCTATTGCAATTAACATTAGCACAAAAGTAGTACTGACACACACTAAAACATCGTTAATTTCAGTGCGCAATCAAATAATAATTTATAAAACTAAATCAACCCCAAAAACATAGTAAAGGGGGCTAACCTAGGTTGTCTCTCAAGGAAACAATTAAAACCAATTAAAAGTTTAACTAAATTGGGGGGTTTGAATTGATGAATATAAATAAAAAGAAAGCAAAATGAAAGTAAATTAACAATAATAAAAAGGCAATATCATGCACACGATGTTTCTAGATCAATGATTAATTGTCATTGGTTCCTAATTAATTATTCATAGGAGGGGATGTTATTTATTAGTTGAAATCTCTAACTAATACGCAATTCACTTAAGAGACTACGATCGTCAATCCCCTAAGCATTTATT